>JXCR01118348.1:192022-245153 GCA_002079205.1 Phalaenopsis hybrid cultivar | reverse complement strand
TATATATATATATATATATATATACTATAATTTTAGAAAATAATATTTCACTTTTGAAAATACAAGACCGAACTGATCACATATAGACAATAGTTTAAATAAATAAGCACAACGCTACAAGTGACATACATATCCAGAGGAATAGACATATCATTTATCCAAGAGGCTCGATTAAATAATATAAGAATTTGTGACATCCATTTTAGTCTGCGAATCTTTATGTTGACCAACTACTGTGGCCGCTGCCAATTCCCGCCGTCATGTTGTTGGTTTGTTTATTATTGTTGTTGAAAGGAATCACCACTCTAATTATCTATTTTATTGCCCTAATCTCCAGGTAAAACTTTCTTTTGAATCATATGAAGTATTTCATATGTTAAAGAAACTCAGAGAAGGAAGAAAAAGTGCTCAAAATAGAGAATGATAGAAAGAGGAGATGTAGGAGTGATTTTCATTGTGGTAAGCTTTATAGAAAAACAAATTCTCACGTAAGAAAATGACATGAAAAAATTTATAACAAGATATATAGGTATATTACCTATTCTAAGTCCTTCATTCTCCCATAGGAGCTTGCTCCTATTGTTAATTACATCTCAGACAGTAAAAACTATCTAAGAAAACTCCTGATTAATGTTATAACTCGTTCATTTAAGAAATTTAATGTTAAGATAAAGGAAAGAAATATCAATGTTTGAATATAAGGTATTAGGTTTCTAAGAATCTGATTCTACCCAAGAGATTTTGTTTTTCATTTCATATTATGTTAATGTCATTTGGTTTTATTGTGATTATGTCATTTTATTTTCTTTATCTTATTTAAGTCGTTTGGTTTTGTTGTTTTGTTTTGTTTATGTCGTTTAGTTTTTGTTGTTTTGTTTTATTTGTCATTTTATTTAGTTTATGGTTTTTTTTGTTTTGTTTTGTTTATTGCATTTTAATTTCTTTATGCTGTTTGGTTTTGTTGTTTGTTTTAGTTGTTATTTTGAGGTTTACTTTTTGCGCTTCAACATGTTGTTTTGCAAAACAAAGTTAGAACACCGTAATAACACTAAAAAAATTTATTTCATGTCTCCAATAAACCTGAAAAACATAACTAGATTAGCATGAAATTATGTTTAAATTTATTAATTTAATTGGTTGAATAAATTTTTAAATGACACGCTCAGGATGTCAATGGCTTCGTCGTCCCGGGGCCGTAAGTTATTTAAATCTACGTTTTAAAAAAGGTGTATAAGCCAGGACCGAAAGATTCTTATCAGCAGGCAAAAATTATGTCGTCCAAGAGATCTTCATAGATTAGAACACATATGTTTAAATTGCATTCGATAATCTTTGTTCATTAAGGTTCAATATAAGTTTTAATGTCTTATACAAATTTTAGGAGTTGGAAAATTTTAGGTTGTTTATGATATATTAATCAATTGAATTTTTTCATTTATATTTTTTTACCTGATCAACATCCCATGGTTCCGTCATTCCATGTAATTATGTTTTTGGTTTAATTAGCCATAAGTGACTAGAAGATATTTTATTAGAAACCATGGGTTTCGTCCTCCAAAATATATTCTCAAATCTAGTTGTATTTTTATATTCAGGTTTAAGTTTAAATTTCTTTTAAAGTAAATTTTATGTCATTTGTGTTTATGATTAGGAGTTGATGAGTTCAATTTTTGTGTCATTGAGTTAGATCATCCATTTTTAATTTATGATGTCATTTATTTTAGGTTTGATGTCAATTAGACCTAAAAAAGTTTGATTAAGGTCTAGTAGATTAGAACTAAGACTTATGTAGAATGTTGATAAAAACCTAAGGATTGATGTCATTAAGGTACAATTTGGATTGAACCTAAGGTTGAAATAGTTTTAGGTCCAATGAGGTAAAACCTAAGGTATGAAATGTTTTAGGTTCAATGTAGATAAATCATAAAGTTTAAAATATTTTAAGTATAATGTAGGTAAGACTTAAGAATTAATATTATTTAAGTTCAAATTTAAATAGAACCTATGGATTGAAATAGTCTTAGGTCCAATTTAAGTAAGACCCAAGATATGAAATGATTAGGTTCAATGTAGGTAGAACTTAAAGTTTAAAATAGTTTAAGTTAAATGTAGGTAAAACATAAGGTTTAAGATGGTTTATGTCCAGTTTAGGTAGGGCATAAGATTTAAGATGGTTTAAGTCCAATTTAGGTAAGACCTAAGGTATGAAGATGATTTAGGTTCAATGTAGGTATAACCTAATGCTTAAGATGATTTTAGTCCAATGTAGGTAGTGATGTCGATGAGGGTGGAATTAGTGTGTTAGTTTTGCAAATATTTTTCAATATAACAAAATACACATGACAGATACAATAACAAATATGCAAATTAATCGCAATAAAATGACTTCAATTAAAATAGTTTTATTATTTAATAATCATTAAATTGCCAAATCCCCTTTAAAAAAAATGCAAGTATACGTATCGCTCAATTAATGGAGTCCTAAATATCGATCTCACAAGAAAGTTGGAAATGCCCGTAAATAAGTTCTTAAGATTATAACGTCAAGTACTATTTTAAAACTACAAAAAGTAAATTATGAACTTTGAATCACTTAGTAACAAGTGAATGCTACTTAAAATGCGGTTGAAAGAAAAAGTCAACTAATCTAAATGCTAAAATTTCAAAAGTAAATTTACGAAAATTAAAACTAAGATGTTTTGATGGAAACTTTAAATTAAAGAAAGCATCCTTCCCCTTTACAATGAGTATATGGTTTGTGAAGAAATTAAAAATCATTTGAAAATAAATATAAAAGTTGTTTTATGTCAAACAGGAGCAATCCTATTCTTTACCCTCTTCTAAGTGCATAAAGAACATTGACTAATCCAGGGTTTGGTCTATAATTCCATGATTAGGCTGGGAGGATACTGGTTACCACTTCGGAGTTCCCACTACTCCCTCCCCTGAGGGCTAACAATCTAGCATCAGTTTCCAATCAACTGGCCCAAATTGGGGATTTTAATTTGTCACCTTAAAATCTCGAATTCTGCTTACAACATAGTATATTTCTTTATTTACTTGCACCCAATTTCATGGATGAAATACTCTCCCATGAAATCAAATGTGATTCTCCCTGTGTTATAAAAATTATAGCTTTTTCGGATTATATGTTTCTCAACACATTTTAACATTCAATTGGCTAGATCAAAAAGCAAAAGAAGATCGGAGTTCAAATCATCACAAATTATTGATATTTAAAATCATATAAAATAAAATCAATTCATCTCAAAATCATATCTTAAAGTAGGGAGAAGGATAAGTAAAACTACTCAGAATTCAAGAGAAGGAAACGAGAAAACACAGATTTCATATATAAAAACAAGTTTACAAAACAAAAGGAATAAAAGACACAACTTATCTCACAATACTTCCTAGGCAAACTCCTAGAAGTTATCTCTAAGTCTTTCTCTCTTTAGAAACACTCTCAATTCTCTCTTAGAAGTGTAATGAAGAAGAATCTCTCACATTCTCTCTCCTCTTTCAATCCTTGAAGAAAATTTCCAAGCCCTTGACTTTCTCTCTCTCTCTCTCTCTCTAACTCCCCCTTATCACGCCACACACCTCCCACCTCACACCTCACACCTCACACCTCACACCCAAAACTCCTCTCCTTTCAAGCCCTAGAGTTCCCTCTCTTTTATTCAAAGGCTACCTCCCTCCATAAAAAACTCAAAATTCCCCCCAAAATTTTGTCCAAAAGTCAACTTTTTGAATTCAAAAAATATGTCCATTGATCCAAGAGACATATCCCTTCATAAAAGAACATTCCAAAGTTTCTAAATGCATTAAATTACTCTAAGACGTTTTTAGAAAAATTGTCCCTTTAAAAATTTGCGTAGAATTCATCTTGAATTGCCTTAATCCGCAAAAAGTCATCCTTGGCGCATCTAGCGCCAAATCTGGCGCATTATGCGCAACTCTCTATCATCTGTGCCAGTTTGCTGAAGACTGCGTTGTTCTTATTTTTGGCATATCTGGCGCCAATGCGGCACATCTGGCTCAAATCTGACGCATCTAGCGCCATTTCGGTGCATCTGGCGCCAATCTGGTGCGTCATACGCCAGAATTCGAAACTTCGTTGTTTTGGCTCCAAATTTAGTCATTTTTGCTAATTTTGCCCCAAATGCCTAAATTTGATATGTCTGCAACAAAAACATGAATATATCATTCATTAAAGTGCAATATCCTGTTGAATATTCCTAAAGGACTAGTAAAGAAACCCTCATCATTAGAAACTCTAAACTCTTTTTTCCTCAATTTGAATTTCTATATATTGGTCATAACCTCTAAAATTTAGTAGGTGAGGCCAACATGGGGTACTCAAAGGGAGTCCCCATAGGATTGTTTGGCCTTAGGGTGGACCCTGGGTGGTGTGGCTTTGGTCAGATACGCACACACACACAATCTTTGTCTTCTAGTTGGCCATATTTCTAAGGATTGCCGAGAAGGTGAACTACAATAGTGAGTTTGATTAGTCAGTTCATCTGATGGAAAGGGCATGCCAGTTTGGCTAGCCGGTGAGCTAAGTTTGTCTTAGATGTCAACTTGACAGCTAGTGTAAGACAACTGACACATTGGTAAGTCGAATTAGCGGTCGTCTTAGCAGATCACTCTGATGACAATCTTGTCTTCTAGATAATCTGGCTAATCAGGCCCAGGGAGCCTGCTAGACGTGGGCTTTTGGCTCATGAAGGTTTATTATTGGTTGACAAATATAAATATATAATGGAGTGGATTTTGATGGATTTGAATCAACTAATCTAAGACCATCTCATGAAGCCATCAAAACGACATAGCAATTTCTTTCATTTAGCATGTCTCTTGTTAAATTTTTTGTGAAATAATTTGAAAAAATATGAAAGTTAAGCCTGGAAAATTGTCAATTTATGTGTAATTTTTGACATTGCAAGCATTCGATTGGAATAATATAAAAACTTGCGCTTTTTATGAACTTAAAACTCTATTTCGTCATACATTCCACGGAATTCTAATGTATTTTGATCTGACCTAACGCAAAATCTTTATATTTATCTATATAACACTCTAAGATACATAAAACAGATCAATGGCAGTAAATTATCTAAAGTGGAAAATATCATTTCATGTGTATATTTAAACGGGTTTTAAATGCCAGGATGTTATCAAAATTTTCTAATATTGAAATAAAAGTTAAATATAAGGATTTAATTCATAGATACACTTATAGGTTAAAGATAACGTTGGTTGGTATAGTAAGAGGCAAAGAGCATCAGAAATTCCATTTCACTCTCTGAAAAGACGATTAAAGTCTGATCATTTTGGTTGGAAGCTAGCCCACTTTTTATATGATATCTTTATTAAAACGATACTAATTTATAAGAATCAAATGCTATAAAAAAATGAAATAAAGCTGATGACGTATTTTCTTTCATGTCATGTCTGAATTCTCAATATTATTGAAACTAAGAAAATATGCTCACATTACAGAAACAAACATTCTTCTCTCAACACATCCATGTGAAGCCTATAATTCATCAAAACCATTAAGAAAACGCTTACTTTTTATATCTGAAGGCTGACACCTGAAATGCAAATTATAAACCGCAATAGGAACAAGTTATTCTTTGCCTACTTCTGCAGAAACTTTCTGCTTTGTGACATGATAGTACTTTCAGAAATGCCAATTGCCGAGCAAATAGAAGGAAAATATTTTCCTTCTTTCACTTTCTTCTTCTTCTTCTTGATATTAACGGCATCAGATTCCTCTTTCAGTTCGAAACATTTGCCTTCCGAAGCTTCATCTGTCATCTTCAATGATTTGATTCGCTGTGAGCTCTTCCAGTCACCAACATCTACTTTTCTGAAGTATTCAATCTCTTGTGAGATGAGGAATCCAATGGTTCCTTGTGCTCCTACCTCCAATGGAGATGCCATTATAAGAAAAACTCGGAAGCTCTCTGATGCAATCAATGGAGGTTTAAATTAAGCATCAGGCTTTAGGGGGATACATAGAATGAGGACTTTCAGATGGATGGATAGACAGAATGTCTGGATTAGAAGATAAATACTCATCAGATGTAGTTATTTAGTTGAAAAAAAAAATTAACACGAAGGGTCCATTTTGATCAGATGTGGCTATCCGTCAAAATAGTGGTAGAAACATTATAAACAANTATATATATATATATATATAACTTTATAGTCATTAATTGTAGATGTGGTTGCGGAAAGTTAACTCTATTGGAAAAAAATTACATTTTATGCTTGCATAGTGTTGTAATGTGTTGACACAAAAAAAAAATCAATATAAAGTAAAATAGAATAAAATGTAATATAAATATTTAAAATATTTGCAATCTAATAATGCTTGATAATTTCCTGGTGGCATCGATGGGTTTAGATTTTTCTGGATTGGTGGTGACAACTGCAGCTTTCGCCTCAATAATTCATAATGATGGAACATTTACAGCCTGAAATTCTGGTTGAGCTTTGCCTTTAGTGTGGTGGTCCCATAGATATAATGAATGGATGAAATTTTAATTCAAAGTATTAGTTAGAATTATATACACATATATTTGTATTACGATTCATTTTATATGTGTATATGTATGATATTTGTGCAACTATGTGCTATATACATATAAAGAAGATTTTCATGCATACAACATAATTTCTATGTATTTACATATTTAACATTTAGATTCCAATTTTTAAATATATGCCATCTATGACATAGTAACTATACATGAAAAGGTGTATTTATTTTTCAAAAGTTAAAATAGTTATACATTTTATGTTATATTATAAGTCAAGAATGTGTTAGCACGAATCCCGAGAGGATTCAATTGTCCAGAATGGAGTAAGTATAACAGAGGTCCCATTGAGAGGAGAATAAAAGGCCCCACTTATCCAATTAGAAGTAGTCTTTCAGGCCAAAGATGAAGACTAATCGAGCCAAAAGAAGGATAAGAAAAATGATCCAAGTCTAAGCCAATCGGACTAGAGCATGAAAGATAAGCACATGAGCTAAATTGCTCGTCGAAGACAATGACCTACTTCTTGGTAGATCTGACCAATGAAATAAACTAGTTCCTCCCCACCACAAGAAATCTCAAGGACGTCCCTGAGGTTCTTCATTAAGAACGAAGAATTGACGATTCGTTAGAGTATCACCATCATCTTAAAGGGCCCTCTCATCAATGAATGAGTCATCTATCGAGTTATGATGATTCACCCTTTAGTCGATAACCTAGTCTTACTCTGTCAATAATAACAACCTTCATAGGGTTCAAGGGTTGATGATCACAGAAGAGCATCCAACAAAAGCAGTCCTGCGGACCTAAAGCTAATCAAGATTAACCAACTAGCTGAATCGACTCAACCTCACCAAATCGACTTTATCGAATCAAAGTCGTGCTAGCTTCGCTGACCAAGTCATAAGGCAGCTAAGCAATAAACTCGTAAATATAAAACACCATGAAATTCTATATTGGCCCACATTAAGGCAGAGATAAAAATGTAATATAACATATTGTGGCCTCTCTTCTTTAAATTGGGATATCATTTTATGAGAAAGAACTAATCAATAATACGTTTTGTCATTCATTGTATGTATGTATGTAGATATTGAGCTTTTTGCCCTCTCTCTTATTTATTATGATCTAACCTCTAGAGTGTGAATCACATAATATATAGGATTCAACATCTTAAAATATGTGGTGAGTGTGGATCATTCATAGACAATAAAAGGAGTAGCGCAAGGAGAAAAACACATAATAAAGACACTGATAACATGGAGTGCACTAGAGAGTTCGTGAAACCATAATCCAAGAGTTGAAGGAAAATATGTTGGATTGTATCCGAGAGGCATTAGCTTAAAGAATGGATTTATTTCCCGAAGAGGAAGTGCTTGCACCTAATGGCTAAAGAGCCCCTTTAGGTTTCAATGGAGTAGGAGATTCCAGTACTTTGATAGCGTTGGGTCAGTAGGGATTGATAATCATCGATTTGGGCACACTAAAGAGTTTCTCAGTAAGAAAATGAATTCTCTCAACAAATCTCTCTGGCTAAGCCCTCATATAGGTTTAAAATTTCTGCACAAGAATCCAAGAAGAGTCGAGCTGATCTAACCAAGCAATTAGCCTCACTTTAGTACACCATATGCTTGTTAAGGATCAGCAAAGCACTGAAGTATCATTTTTTCTTCAAGTAATCAAACCGTCACAGAGTTCAATGACTTACCACAAATAATGATTGCCTGATTAGCTAAATTGAAGCATATTTTTTTTGGCACAGTTTGCCAACGCCCAAAAGAAGATGAGGTATTTGTAAACCCTCTTGCAGATCTGGCAAGGGAAGACTGAGAGCATCCACTCATTTATCACCCCTTCGAAAAAGAGATTCTGAAAGTGTGGCATTTGAAACATGTTGTATTACATGACGCCTCGCTGAAGGGATAAAAGAAGCACATTTTTTTCATGCTTTGGGACTGTAGTGACGAAAGACATTGGCTTAGTTGCTAGAGTGGAAAACAACCATATCTTGGTTGAAGAATACAATTCCACCTCTACTTCTTCTAGAGGATAATCTTCCACCTATCACCTACAAAGGAAAAAGGTTCCCAATGACAATATATGGAGATCGAGAAATAACTCAGGCTCTTCTGCTCATTTGTGATAGAAAGACATTGATCATCATGGAAACATATGGGGACCAACATATCTCATAACCGAGGAGGTCAGGTTAGATATCCTAACTAGCAGTCAACCTGCAATAGCTAGTGTTTGTGGCCCAACCATAAACTACCATAAATGTCTGTTGAGATTCTCGATGGTCGGCAAAGTGAAAGTCATCCAAAATACAGAGTACTTCAAGAAATTCACACCAATGAAGATTGGAGCTTACCAATGGGATCCAATGAGCTATTGTGTGCATACCATCAGGTCCATGTTCAAGATATAGAGGAATTTCAACACATTTAGAGCCTAGTCGAAAAGTTGACTAGAGCTAAAAATGTCAAATAGTTTGTAGCTCCAAGAGAACCGACCTAGAGGCAGGGAAAAGTTTCAATGAATGAAATTTTGGATGAACCTATCTGAGCCCATGTTCTCCATATTGTTAACACAATTCATGTCATCTTAGGTGGAGGAGGTGATTCATCTCACCAAGCCAAACTAAGGAGGATTTAGTCAAGCAAACTATGTGCAACCCCCATTGCGCGTAGAAGCAACAACTATACCCTCATTACTTTTACTAATGTAGATCTGCCCCCGAATGAAATCCTTACAATGATTTCATTATTGTAATGACACATGTAAACAACTAGTAGATTGGTAGTATCTATATCTACATTGGCGTCTCGATAAACATTTTACTTAAAGCAGTGTTTGATATGATGTGTCTCAAAAATGACCAGCTAACTGTAATCATGGGCACACTCTATGGATTCTCTGGAAAAATGAATGAAGCCTTATAAAATATTGTTTGAAGGTTATCTAGTGATAAAATGATAAGTAGTTCAAGAACATGGAGGATTTTTTGTTGTTGACTTACAACTGACTCATAATGTTATCATTTTCCGCCTTTGCTCAATAATTTTAAGGTTGTTAATTTGATGTACCATGTAATGTTAAAATTTCTCTGCAATGAAAAGGTGATCACCATTTGAGGTAACCTAGAGTAATCTCACGCCTACATCGGAGACGTTGGAAGTATCGAGCAGAAGCCACTCAAGATCAAGAATTTACGTGAGTGAGGTCTTGAGACTAAAAAAGTTATTCATTAAGTTCTAGCGATTGAAAGTGAGCCAAATATTTTTTTCTTAATCGGTGAAATTTTTCATGTACGGTGGAGAAAATGTTGATCATAACCTTCTGAGACAACCAAGATGTGTTTGTTTATTCTGCAGCTAAGATGTCATGTATTCCAATCAGTGTCACATGATATTGTTTGAATCTCATTTCTCTAGCTCAGACAATGAAGCAGAAGATGAGGTCATTAAATATTCCTCTGGCCAAGCCAATTCGGGAAGAAGTTCAAAAGTTATATGAGGTTGGCCACATTCGAGAAGTCTAATATCTAACTTAGGTGTCGAACGTGATAATGGTGCATAAGCCAAATGATAAGTAAAAGATATGTGTGGTGCTCACAAATTTAAATACCACCTGTCTGAAATGTTGCTACCTTTTTCTTGGATTGATGATCTCATGGATTCTGTGGTTGGCCGCTTAGTAATGAGCTTCCTCGAAGCATTTTTGGCCACTAACATAAATAAACTTTATGTTCTTTTACCCACTTTTATTGCTACATTTTACCTACTATTTTGCTTTATTTATCATGAATTTACACTTATGAAAAGTTTTTTTTATATTATACAAAATATTGGAGATCATGCATACATTTCTGAGCGAGAAAAAAACTAATGAAAGGCAGCCAAAAGCTGCATGACCATGGCACCCTATCAAACCTAGCTGCGTGACCACACCAAAACTGTACGTGACCACGCTGCCTCTTTATAGGTTAGTTGTGACCATGTTGAGATGAAATGTGACCATGTTTCTCAACCCTTTTCTCTGGTGTGACTACACCAAAATTTAACATGACCACGTCGTAGGAGCGGTAAATGTCTATAGAAGGAACTTTATTGCTAAATCAAAGATCTGGACTATGAAGGAAGTTGTTAGGGCCTTTTGGAAAAAAATTAGACATTGAGAGGTAGCTAGAGATAAGATTATGAGGGTTGGGAGCTCTCCTTTGAAGATCTTCTTCCTTGATTAGGATATAGGTCCTGAGGGCTATTTCTCTTCTTTTTTCCATTGTATTTTTCTTAAGATTTTGGGAGAGAATTGTATAAGAGAAGGAATTTCTACTATGTAAGAGGAAACAATTCATTGTTTATGTTTTTTACTTTTTCTATTTTGCATGCAATAATGACTCCTATCAATTTGTTTTTTGCAGTTCATTCAATTATGCATGAAAAATTTTCTTTTTTGCCCTCTGTGATGCATGGATTGTAGTTTTCGTGATTTTCTTAGTTCATTATTCTCTCAGTTTCATTTTCCTGAGGAAACAAGGTTTAACATTATTATGTTAACCATAGATTTTCATTTACTCTTGATCTGGACAATAAGAATGTTAATATATTTTATGATCTATGACTCCTACCTGTTGAACAAAGGAACAAAATGATTAACCAATAAATTCCAGTAACAATAGGAATTTTTTATCAAGATTTTGTAACCTAGAAAGCGAATTGGAAAAGTATTAAGGGATGTTATGAGGATTGAGAGAGCCTCAACTTCATCGATTCTAGCCTTATTTTGACTAGGCATAGGCATGAGGAGGACAATGATCACTGTTGACAACCATCACATTGGCAAAAGTCTAGGAAGACCAAGAACAACTACAATACCTAAATTACGGAGGTATGAGTCTCACATATCATAAAGATTCCTTGAGATTTATGTGTTCTCATATCTGTCTGTTTTCCAACCTTGCTACTTTCATCTTAGGTTTTTAGTAAATTTTTAGAGATTTATAGCTCATTTTAATCATGATAAACTATGTTTAGAATCTAGTAAACTAGAGATTCACCATCCAGAAAAATTCTTAGCAATTTCCTAGTGGGATCGATATACGATAATCTTTAATCGCATTATTACTTGATACATATACTTATGTGATTAACCAATTTGCTTAACCGTAACTTTTTTACAAAACAATTTTTGTACAATTGCTAGGGAAATGCATTAAAGAAACGTCTAAATTTAGAAGAACTGCAGTTTAACTTGTGATAATCTAGGTTTAGCACATTTTTTTCCTATTTTTATTATTTTCTTTATTATTTATCTACTGCAATTGTACTGTTAGTTGTGCTTTCTTAAAGGTGCTAAAAAATTAAAAAACTAAACAAAATGGAAATGCAAAAAAGCCAAAGAAAAAATGTGTTGTTAATTTTGTTTTTTCTTGTTCTATGTGTGTATGTTGATTAACCCATATGGGTCAGTGTGACTATTTTCCTTTTTTGAATTTCTTAAATCTATTCTATTTTTCTTATACGTAGGGGAGCCATGTTTGATATTGCTCCTTTTAACGCTGAGATTGGTTGCACTTATAAAAGCCATAGGAGAGCAAAACTATCCACCAACACACCCATAGAGTAGGCTAATACTCAAGATCCCATCATAAAATTAGTTCTGAATTATGTCGAGACATTCTCCTTAGTATCAATTACCCTACCACTAATTTTAACACCTTTGACTATGACTTGTCATCATTTAAATGGTCTAAAACATCAAGTTTTGGGGAACACCAACTAAGGACCCTAATCTTAATTTGGCAAATTTTCATGAATTATGTGCCACATTATGTTATAGCGGTGTTCACTAAAATTCCATTAGACTATGACTCTTCCTCTTCTCTTTATGAGATATAACCAATATGTGGCTAAACTCTTTAGCCCTAGGATCCTTACAACATAAAATAACCCAGCATAAAAAGTCTTAACCAACTATTTTTCACCTTCAAAACTGTCAAGCTTAAGATGACATTATATCTTTTTTCCAATAAAATGGAAATCCGTCTATGAAGTGACGCGATTTTTTTGTTGCGATAAATTGTGTAAAATTTAAATAAGTATAATCAATTAATATTCAGATTCAAGGCATTTATACATATAGTTATCAAATAATAATGGACTTTCTATTTAAGACCCAAATATCAATCCCACTAAAAAAGGTTTAAATTGGAAATGATAAATTTGCTAGGAAATTCACAGAAAGTCAACTGACATCAATGCCACTAATTTCAATTGTTGAGATGAAATAAAAATTAAATTTCTAAATTATTATCAAATCAAAAATGCAAAGTTTAAAACAGTAAATACTAATTTATTAACTATGTTTATGTAATGAAGATTCTTATATAAAAAAGCATCATTCCCACTACAATGAGGCTATGGTAAAACGAGATAAGATAAATGTTCATAATATGTATTGTGCCAAATAGGAGCAATTTTAATTCTCTACCCTGATATAGCGCGTAGAAAATCATTGGCTAATCTCAGTGTTTAGTCTTTAAATCTATAGCTAGGCTAGGAGGATACTGGCTCCCACTCCAGAACTCCCACTTCCCTTCACCTGAAGACTAGCTCTCGCTTCAGTTTTTAAACAATAAGACCAAATTGAAGATTTTAGTTTGTCATCTAAAAGGTTCTCCGATTCTAAACCCAACAAAGAATATTTCTCTTTTTTTTTTCACTTAATTCCATGAATGATTTTCTCCTCCATGGAATCAAATATGATCCTCACTCTGTTGTAGAACTCATACTCCATTTCTCGGATTATATGTTTCATAACACATTTTAACAATTCAATTGACCAAATCAAAAAGTAAATTAAGTTCGGAGATGAAAAATCATCACAATTTCTTTTACATTTTAAAATTGGCACATTCATATTATCTGCTCATTTCACCATATCTCAGAGTAGGGAGAAAGATAGAGAGAACTACTCATACTTCATGAGAAAGAAATAACAAAACATAAATTTCATAAACAAAAGAAAGTTCATACAAAACTTATAAACAAACAATACTTATCTGAGAACTCTTTCTCAAAGCAAATCCTTCGTATCCTTTCCTTAGAAATGTAGGAAGAAGATATCTCTCACTTTTCTCATTCTCCAACACTCTTACAGAAAGTTTCACAATAAATCTCACCACAAAAACTTTAAACTATTAAAGAATAAAAAAAATTGACTCCAATATGGTAGTGGAATGGAATGATGTGGTGTGAAAAATGAACGTAGAGGAGTGAAAAATGTAGAAGAGCACTTTTTCTGATGAAATTAGGCCCCAAATAGAGCCCAAGGTCGGTTCTCCAAGAGGTTCTTCAAAAAACTCTTTAACAAATCATCCAAGTAAATCGAAAATTCTAGAAACAGGGTCTGCACCGCCTTTGGAGTTTTCGGTATTGGTTTGGCCTCATCGACGTTGAGTAAAAATCTCCAGTCTTAAGTTGTTCTGCGCCGTCAACGCTGACCTCGGCCTTGCCGCCGCTGAGCATTTCTTCAAAAAAGTAATTTTGACTCCAAATTTCATCCTTTTTTGCTTTCTTTTTACTTTAATCCCTAAAAATCAATAACCTGCAAGAAAACATCAAAATAACTTCCATTAAAGTGCAATATCACCAAAAATGAGTTTAAAACATGGGCCTAAAAATACATATATTTTTGGTGTATCTAAATCCCCCAAACTTACATGTTACTTGTCCTCAAGTAAATTCTCTACTACATAAAAAATATGACTTATTGTGAAGAATTTAAATTTTAGATTTCCATATTTTAGTTCTCTAAATATAATAGTTTAACTTAAAAAAAATTCAAAACAATTCCAGTTAATACTAAAGGTGTTTGGATATTCAGTAATTAAGTCTAAGGTTTCTGATCCTCTATTTCTGTCAAGAAAAAATTTGAATTTGTCATATTAAAGTCACTTAGAAAATTCATATGAAAAAGAACTTCAAAAAATTTTTTTAATAATTAAGCTAACATTCCAGTAAAAAGTTTAGAAAATGTGTCCAAGTCTTTTTTCTTAAGTTGATGAAATTGAAGCCAATTTTTAATTAGGCATCACCTCAAGCTTCTCCCCATATCTTTTCTTTTTCTTTTATTTTTATTTTATTTTTCTTTTCTTTTCTTTTTCTTTTCCTTTTCATTTCTTTTTCTTTTCTTTTTCAGAGGATTACTATATTTGGATAGCCTTTAATGATTTTGAACTTCACTATCCTCTTTTTAAAGTTAAAAAATTTTTACATTTTTTTCACTTAACAAATTTGTATTAACTTAAAGATTTCATAAAGTTTAATTCTTTTCATTTTAAATAAATTTTTTTAAGATTTTTAATACTTCAAAAATACAAATTTCTTTTACTAAAAATAGAAAACAATAGTCTTATTCTTTTTTACCAAATAAGATAGCCTTTAAAATTAACCTTTATTATTGAAAATTTTTACTTGAATTTACTATATATTTAGAAACATAAATATGGTTATCCAAAGTTAACCTCTAATACCAAAGGTCATGTTAAATTTAAAATTTTGAAAAATATAGTTAAGTGAGGAAAAATAAAATTAAGTTCTTTTCTAACAATGATAATTCTTCTCCCCTCCAAACTTAAATTTTTAAAAGATTTTTACTTGAAGAACTTTAAAAATGAAGAGTAAAAGAAGGCATTAAATATATATAAAAAAATTCATACCTGTTGGATATTCTGATTTTTTAACATAAATTTTGAAATGCTATAGGTGCTAATTTGAAAACTGCAAGGCTAAAAATATTAAATTGCACATAATACATAAAAAAATTGCTGAGAAAGTGCTAATCACAATACATAACAAAGTGTTGAAAATAACAACAGAACTAAACTAAATTCTAAAGATTAAAATGTTTTTCCACATTACAGTTTAACATAATATAACAAACAAAGTCTCAACAACATCACAACACAAACAATACAATCACACAGTACAAACACAAACAAACAAACAAAATAGATCACCAACCATTATCTTCCACATCATCGACATCTAACTTCTGCTGCTGATATGAAGTATAAGTAGGGTGAATAGAGAATTGAACAGTATGATCACCCCTCAGATGTCTCACCAAAGCATCATCATAAGAAACATCATATTCAAATTTCTGGCGAATCAGAACATCAGTGTGAGCATTTCTAGCCTCCTTATTCTGTATCCTATGATTCATCCTCAAAATTTATCCCTGTTGTATCATCATTTGGTCCAACAACTCCCTATTGCTGGGGTCACTTGAAGTTTGCTCACTAGGGGTTCTACAAGTAGAAGGAATATCCCTGACCTATCTTCTAGATCTCCAATCAACATGACACTCATAAGTCTTGATGTTGGCAAGCCCAATCGATCTCTGAGGCTCAATCCTCTCCTCATCAGGTCTAAAATCAACTCCTGCCTACTCACGAAGTGTATAAATCAAAGCAGGGTGTGCCAATCCACCAATGGTCTCTCTTAGAGCAATAGATCGAGTGTTCATATAAATGATAGACCCTACATTTACATCCATCACTTGCTGGATATAGAAGTTCAGGATGGTTCTATCCTTGGTTACTTCGCTATGATGATTCGTTGGAATCATCCTCCTAGAAATGAAATAATTTTAGGCTTTAGATACTACATTTAACATAGAAAGGAGAAAGTTAACTTTAACTCCATTCTTTATTTTCCAAGCCCCTTTTTCACTAGTCAGAAAAGAAATAACTTCATCTAAAACCTGATCTGTAGTAGAAAAAGAATGATACTGGCATATATACACATTTTGTAACTGATAAAACTCATTAATTTTTCTTGGAGTAAACTCTACCCTTTTTCCTTGAACAAAAAAAAAATCATTAGAAGCTTCAAAAAGGTTGGCATAAAATTTCATTACATTCCTAGCTATCACATCGACAGTAAAATAGCAAAAATTTTCCCACTATCGATTAATAATCAAACGTTCAACTTCTCCTCCCAAATTTTTAAAACCTTTGTCCTGAATCACTTTTTTATTTTCTTGCAAACTAAGAAATCAAGCACTGGCTCTACAACTAATAAATCTCTGCTCGTCATATTCTATTTTTATTTTGCTCGATCTAGGTGCCATAGGAAATCTTAAAAAAACTTGAAAATTTTTGAATAAATCCAAAAATTCCAAAAATAAAAAATGTAAATCATTTTAAACTTCAAATCACTAAATAAGAGATCATCACCAAAGGATTTTCTCAAAAATTTCTCAAGAAATTTCCATATTCTTAGATCCATGCAATGTGAGATTAATCCTTAGTGCAAAACAAAATTTTTTAGTTTAAAGTGTAGCTCTTACCTAGAGAAGATGAAATCCAAAGTCTTAGCCTCTAAATTGCCTCAAATTCGCCCAAAATCAAGTGCTAACCACCCAAAACTGAAGGTTGAAGCTGACTTAAGTGTAAAAAAGGGTGGCCATAGTAAATATTATGAATTTTAAGGGGTTTAATCTGCTATCAGGTAGAGGGCGCCATCGGCGCTGATGGCCCAAAAAATTCCTTATTTTGATTTTTCAATTTTCTATCAATTTACTCCAAAATTTTTTTCTATTTTAGACACAAATTTTTATCTAATAGTAATTTACAAACAAAACATTTCACAAATACCAATTTTTAAAAACAACAACAAACTAACTTTTATATATGAAAGTACACTTTTTACAAACACATTTTTTTAATTACACAATCACACATATTAAACAAAAAATTATAAAGAAGTGTTGACATCAAGCCACGACACTAAATGCTATCACAAAACTGTACACACAATCAAAGTTCAGAATTTTAAGGCAAAAACAAACCAAATCAAATCAAATCTACACAATTACACTAAATATATAATGTCCTAAAATAGATAGAGAATCTAAAGTCCTTAATTATTACACCTCTTCTTCAATGCTTTCTCCTCCTCTGATATCTCCCATAGATTGGTAATGAACATATAAGTTGTAGAAGGATCGGTATGAGAATTGATCTGTCAAATTTTCTTCAATTATGAACATTCTTTGGCGACTCTATCAATTTTTATAGTAGGGAGTAACTTTACGGCAATAAAGAAATGTCATTGCTTTTAGATTGGATTAAGTAATGCAGTGGAGAAACTAGCATATCCTTCATCTCGTACCTCCCACATCTCACTTTGATCCGTTAGAAGATTATAAATGTCTTGCATCAAATCTCGTGTAGGAATGAAATTTGTATAATCACAGATTGGAATGTTGTCTATCATATACAATTCATTAATCCTTGCAGGAGTAAATGGTACAGCCTTACCTCGTACGAAGACAACACCTTGAGTAATTCCACGTAAGTTTACATAAAACTCCTTCACCACAGGTACGACAAATGCAGATGCAGTGTAACACAAAATTTCCCAACACCTTTGCAGAATGATCTTATTAATTGGACCAGTTGGATTGATCACTCCATGATTAACAAATCCTCTTTCCTTGATTTCTCCTCTTTGTAATAACTTTATCGTATAATTGCTACGCGTCAAAACTAATAAACTTTCTTTTGTAGAAAATTTCATACCTCAAAGAATTTCTGGAATTGGAAGACATAGAATCCAAAAATAGGAAGTCTCTAGGCGTCCAAGAATGTTTCTAGGCCTTTTTAAATTCTTCTCGGTGGTTATTTGAAGTGAAATTGAGCTAAAATCTGCGAAAATTTGTCTAAAATCGTCCAATCGTACTCGGCACCGTCGATGCTGTCCGAGCTGATGTCCATTATCAAGTGCGTCGTTAGTGCCCATTCTGGTGTCGTCGGCGCCAGTGGCCAAAATTACGACTTTCATTTTTTTTGTTTCAATTCAATTCTAAATTTTCCTCCAAGACCAATATTTGACTTAATTTATAACAAATACAATTTTGTAAGATTTTTAAATAGTAATATAAATGACACTTTATCCAACAAAATAGTAATATATAACAACATATGTATGGGTTGCCTCCCACAAAGAGCTTGGTTTAACGTCGTTAGCCTGACATACCATTTGTTTAGTTAGGTTGACTTAACATCAAAACTTCTTTAAACTGAGATATGTGCCCTTCATAAAAATGTTTCAAACGATGCCCATTAACTTTAAATATCTTTCCAGTGTTAGGATTTTTAATAACACCAGTTCCATATTCATAGACTTTAATAACTTTAAATGGTCGTAACCATCTAGATTTTAGTTTTCCTGGAAATAATCTCAGTCTTGTATTATATAGTAGAACTTCTTATCTAGGTTCAAATTTCTTCTTAACAATCTTCTGATCATGCCATATTTTCATTTTCTCTTTATAGATTTTCACATTATCATATGCTTCATTTCTAATCTCCTCAAGTTCACTGAGTTGCAATAACATTTTCTCATCAGTGTCCTTTAAATTAAAATTAAATTCTTTAATAGTCCAAAGTATTTTATGTTCTAATTCTATTGGTAAATAACTTGTTTTTCTAAAAATTAATCTTTATGGGGACATTCCTATAGGAGTTTTATAAGCAGTTTTGTATGCCCATAATGCAGTATCTAGTCTAGCAGACCAATCAAATTTATAAGGATTTGCAGCTTTTTCTAAAATGCATTTAATTTCATGATTTAATATTTCTGCTAGACCACTAGTCTAAGGATGATATGCAGTAGAGAATATATGCATTATATCATATTTTTTTAACAATTTTTTGATTCTCCTATTTCTGAAATAAGATCTTTCATCAGTAATGATTACTCTTGGCATTCCATATCTTGTAAAAATATTTTTAAATAAAAATATAGAAACACTCCGAGCGTCACATCTAGGCACAACAATAACTTCAATCTACTTAGACATATAATAAACCACAAGTAATATATTAAAATTTCTAAATGATGGCATAAATGGTCTCATAAAGTATAATCCCCACACATCAAGTTTTTAACTTCTAATGTGTAATTTAGAGGCATTTCATTATTTCTAGAAATATTTCCTACTCATTGACATCTATCGCATGTTTTAATATATTCATTAACATATCTAAAAATAGTAAGCCAATAAAATCCAGCTTGGAAAATTTTATATGCATTTTTATTTGTTCTAAAATATCCTCCAAATTCAGAATCATGGCATCTTTCAATTATTTGTTGAGTTTCTTCACAAGTCACACATCTACTAATAATTAGATCATTACATTATTTATATAAATATGGGTCATCCCAAAAATAGTCTTTCGAATCATAGATAAATTTCTTTCATTGTTGATTTTTGATATCAGGTTGTAGAATATCACTTACAATATAGTTTACTATATGGTTGAATTTGTTAGCATGTGGATCTATCAGAACTTGAGGTGATTTAGCACAAAAATTCCTTGCTAAGTATTTTCCACCATAAAAAACTACGAAGGTTAGAAATGATATTACATCTTTTAATCAGTTTAAAGGGGAATCTATTTATGAAGCATGTGAACAATTTAAAGAACCCTTAAGAAAGTGTCCACACAATGCTATACTAGATTGGTTAACAATTTAAACAGTTTATAATGGATTAGCTGGATCTCTTAGATCTATTATCGATGATGCTGATGGTGGTTCGTTGATGTCAAAACCATTTCTCGAAGCTTATGCTTTAATTCAATAAATGGCTACCAATAATTTTCAATGGCCTGCTGAAAGTGTGAATCATAAGATAGTAGCCAATATTCTTGAATCTGATGCATTTACTATGTTAGAAAATCACGTTGCAACAATTTCAATGAAGTTGGACCAATTTAGAATGAATTTTTCTCAACCTATCTCTGTGATTGAAGAGAATTCATTTGGCCAAATGGTAGATTCTTAATAATCATTAGAAACTTTGAATGCCATAAATAACAAGTAGAATAACCCATATTAAAATTATTATAACCCAGGTTGGAAGGACCATCCCAACTTTAATTGGAATAATACTACGAGTGACAATAATCAGCAATGGGGGAACAATCAAGGAAACCTATTGATAAATTGGAAAAATCAAGGGAATAATAATTATAGATCTACTTATCCTCTAGGTTTCAACAGTAATGCACAATTTAAGGAGAAGAAGTTGTCTATAGAAGAAGTGATGTTACAAATGGAAAATCAATTACAAAGTCAAGGTGCTACAATTAGAAATATTGAGAATCATCTTAGATAAATCATAAATTCATTAAGTAAGAGATCCTAAATAACACTTCCTAGTAATACTGAAATAGATCCGAAATACCACAATAAAGAGCGAGTAAAAGCCGTTCAACTTAAAAGCAGAAGAGAGTTGGAAGCTAGGGTTAAAAAAGAAACTGAAATAGAGAGAGAAGAAATTGAAGAATCAAAAGAGGACTCTTCAAAAGATTCTGAAAGACCTATTTCTCCACTTAAAGTTAACTTAGAAAAACCACCACCTCCATTTCCTCAGAGACTTCATCAACAGAAGTTGGATAACCAAATTTCAAAATTTTTAGAAAGTTTTAAGAAGCTAATAATTAATATTCCATTTGCTGAAGCCTTAGAAAAAATACCAAGCTATGTAAAGTTTATGAATGATATTCTCAACAGGAAAAGGAAGTTTGAAGATAATGAGACTATTGCACTTAGTGAGGAGTCAAGTTCTATAATTCAGAAGAAGCTTCCTTAAAAGCTTAAAGATCCTGGTACATTTACAATTTCATGTGCAATAAGAGATAGATTTTATAGGAAAGCTTTATATGATTTAGGAGCAAGCATTAAAATTATTCCATTATTAATATTTAAAAGATTGGGATTAGGAAAAATAACCCTTACTACTGTAACTCCCAGTTAGCTGATTGTTCGATAACTTACCCTAAAGGAGTTATAGAAGATGTCCTAGTGAAAGTGAACCAATTTATCTTTCCTGTCGATTTCATTGGGCTGGATATAGAGGAAAATAAAGAGATACATATCATTTTAGGGATACCTTTTCTAGCCACAGAAAGAGCAATGATAGATGTGTGGAAAGGGGAATTAATAATGCACTGAAATGATCAAACAGTTACTTTTAGCATTTAAAAATCAGTGAAATATCCTCCAAACGGTAAAGATGTTGAATGCTATAGAATGAATGTTGTAAGATATCCAAGTGAATGTCATTTCAAAACTTATTATGAAGAAAAATCTGAACTAAAAGTTTTGAAACATGAGCAAGAAGAGGAATTAGATCATTGTGAAGATCTTTTTAAGGAATATTCAAACTATGTTCAAGAAAGTTTTGAATTTTTGGACATAAAAAAAGATAAATCATTTTGTCCATCAATAGAAAATGCTCCAGAACTTAATTTGAAGTTACTTCCTGATCATTTAAAATATGTCTTTTCAGGTGATTTCTCAACTTTACCAGTAATAATTTCCTCAAGGTTAACGATGGAAGAGGAAGAAAGGTTAATGAAAATTCTGAAAAATTTTAAGAAATCTTTTGGATGGAAAATTGTTGATATTAAATGAATCAGTCCTTCAATTTTTATGCATACATTTTATATGGAAGAGAACTGCAAAATCAGGGCTGATCTTCAAAAGAGATTGAATCCTGTAATGAAGGAAGTAGTAAAGAAAGAAATTTTAAAATGGTTAGATGCTGGAAGTATCTACCCTATTTCAGATAGTGGAATGGTTAGTCCAATTCACTGCATTCCTAAGAAAGGTGGAGTAACTGTGAATGAACATAATGATTTAATACCTACAAGATAAGTTATAAAGTAGCGAATATGCATTGATTGTAGAAAATTAAATTTTGCCACTAGGAAAGATCATTTTCCTATACCTTATCTAGATCAAATGCTGGATGGACTAGCTGGGCATAAATAATTTTATTTTCTGGATGGATATATTGATTATCACCAAATACAAATAACTCCTAAGGATCAAGAGAAAATAACTTTTACTAGTCCTTATGACATATTTGCTTTTAGAAGAATGTCATTCGGTTTATGTAACCCTGTCGGCACTATTTTTGGTGTGGAGTTTGCCCGTAAGAAGTTGTCGGCCATCAGAATTGAAATCCCGTTGCCCGCTTCGGAAGGACGCTTTTTTTTAANATATATATATATATGTATATATAAAGGAAAGAGCAACCTATGGCTTTTTACATGTTAGTCGACAAAAAGTGTTACAAGAAAAAGGGAGAGGATCTCCCGCTACCAAAACCCAAAAAATATTACAATACTCACTCAAAATATAGGGGTTCCTCGTCCACAAAATAACTTGACGCAAAAAATGCCAAAAACAAAACACTGATACCAGCATCAAAAGTATACCCAACACAAGAAAAGTATACCTAAAAGTCTATAAGTGTGGCAAAAAAAAAACCAACAACCAAAAGGATAGGATCTTCGACTGTAGAGCTCCTCGCAACAATGTTGAATAGTATATGGAAAGTCTCAAGACATTTGTTGTAAAGAAGATACCTGCATAAAAAAGGAGAACTCCAATCCAAAAGAGCATCAAAAGGATAAATCGATGAGCTATAAAAAGGTAGAGCTTTAGGCTGGGGCAAATGACAGAAAAGCTAACAGTTGGGGACCTACCCCACCCTGCCCGAAACTTAAAACACAAACCATGTAGTTGAAATATGAAGTATTCGAAAGCATAGGAAAAGCCCATGAAATCACGATGGAAAATATCTTTAAAAGCCCATAACTCATGATACTGCAAGGGATGATGATTTAAAAAAAAAAGAGTATGAAATAGAAAATAAATCTCCCTAACATCTACAGATATAGAATGGTTCATAAACTCCAGGCCGAAAAACCAAAATCGGAGTAAAGATTGTCATGCTTAGTAAATAAAATAGCAAAACCCCAAGACAAGAAAAATAAACCACAAACATTCCAAACATAAGGGGCATCAAAAGAGTCACCATTCATCAGGACTTTAAGAGGGGAGGGCAGAGCCGTACCAACTATAACATTAGAGGGTGTGGCCCTGATCCCTGGATATTGCTAATATGCACAGTACAACAGTAATTTAGATTATATTTCACTTATATTTCCTTCCTTTGCAACAAAACCAAAAACTTGATCTTGAAGAAAAATAAGAATTTAACTTTTAATTTATATACATTGGGATACTGCGCAAGTATATGTATCATTATAAAGTAATATAGGACTTTTTGATAAAGACCTGAATATCGAACCCACATGGAGAATACGCAATATGCACTATTGAACAACAAGCTTTTTATTTTTAATAAAAAGATAATTTTCTAAACTAAAGATGATTTTTGCAATAATGAAAATTTAAATATTTTTGGTATTTTTAATATTTTGATAGAATGATAATAATTTAAAAAGATAACTAGAGTTTTTGTAGAAGAAAAGCACTAAATATGAAAATATCTTTCTTCTTTTTATGAATCAATAATAAGTATAGGAATTCTGTTTTGGAAGTATGAAAATTGTGTTGTGCTTGAATCAGTAATAAGTATAGGAATTCTGTTGTGAAAGTATGCAAATTGTGTTGTGCCAAATAAGCAATAATATTCTTTACCCTTACTAGAGATGCTATAAAGAACATTGGCTAATTTAAAGTTTTCNGCACAGTACAACAATAATTTAGATTATATTTCACTTATATTTCCTTACTTTGCAACAAAACCAAAAACTTGAACTTGAAGAAAAATAAAAATTTAACTTTTAATTTATATACATTGGGATACTGCGCAAGTATATGTATCATTATAAAGTAATATAGGACTTTTTGATTAAGACCTGAATATCAAACCCACATGGAGAATACCCAATATGCACTATTGAACAACAAACTTTTTATTTTTAATAAAAAGATAATTTTCTAAACTAAATATGATTTTTCCAATAATGAAAATTTAAATATTTTTGGTATTTTTAATATTTTGATAGAATGATAATCAATTTAAAAATATAACTAGAGTTTTTGTAGAAGAAAAGCACTAAATATGAAAATATCTTTCTTCTTTTTATGAATCAATAATAAGTATAGGAACTCTGTTCTCGAAGTATGAAAATTGTGTTGTGCCAAATAGAAGCAATAATATTCTTTACCCTTACTAGAGATGCTATAAAGAACATTGACTGATTTAAAGTTTGCATAGTTTTAAAGACCAGCTAGGCAGGGAAGATACTAGCTCTCACTTTAGAGTTCCCTCGATTCCCTCCACCTGGGGGCTAACATCTTGTATCAGAACCTAAAACAATAAACCAAGTTGGGGGCTTTAACCTGTCACATTAATGTCCTCTAACTCTACACCTTTCAATGAATATTTCCCTATTTATTTGCCCTCAATCATATGAATTACATTCTCATTCAAACAACCTCATGTGATTATTTCCAATTGTTGACTGAGACAATACCAACCTGGTTCTTACATATTCTCAANAATCATATGAATTACATTCTCATTCAAACAACCTCATGTGATTATTTCCAATTGTTGACTGAGACAATACCAGCCCGATTCTTACATCTGGATTGGGCAAATCAAGAAGTAAATAAAGTGCATGGATTTAAATCATCACAACTTCTTCCATCATTGAAGATCAATAATTTCCACAACTTCCGTCCAAAACTTAATTTCTTATCATTTTAAGAAGAAAGATAAAGAAAACTACTCAGAATCTACAAAGAAAATAAAACTAGACGNTGGGCAAATCAAGAAGTAAATGAAGTGCATGGATTTAAATCATCACAACTTCTTCCATCATTGAAGATCAATCATTTCCACAACTTCCGTCCAAAACTTAATTGCTTATCATTTTAAGAAGAAAGATAAAGAAAACTACTCAGAATCTACGAAGAAAATTAAACTACACTTAGTTTAAAAGAAAAAATCATTGTCAAACCAACAACAAGTCTTATTTAAAACCAAAAGTAGTCTCAAAACAGAAAGATAAAAACTTATCTCAAGTCCTCTTCTGTTTATAATCACTTAAAATAAAATAACAAAAAGGATAAAATAAAAGTAAAAGTGGTGCCTGAAAATCTCTCTGAACGAACTCCCCAAATGAGAACTTTCAAAACTTTCCAATACTTTCAGGACTCTTTTCTAAGTCCTCTCTTCTTTCTTTTATAATTTTTAAAAAGGTGCCTTGATTTCTCTTCAAAATATGTCTAGATTTGATGTATTTCCCCAAGAGATGCATCCTTTCANTTATAACTTTCAAAACTTTCCAATACTTTCAGGACTCTTTTCTAAGTCCTCTCTTCTTTCTTTTATATTTTTTAAAAAGGTGCCTTGATTTCTCTTCAAAATATGTCTAGATTTGATGTTATTCCCCAAGAGATGCATTCTTTCGTGATAATATTCGTCCATGGTGGTTATAACCACCTATTAAGCCAATGGGTGCCTCAAAAACCTCTTCAAAATTTGCAGAAACCGAATTTACTCGTCCAATAACTCTCACTGATGCTTAAGCACGGGGCCTCTGGTGCTTAGGTGCGGCCTTCTCTGTTTAACAGGTGCTTAGGAGCCGGATCTGGTACTTAGGCGTCAAAACTCTTTTGCACTTTTTTCACCTTTTTGCTCCAAATTTGATCCTTCTCATTCCTTTAAGCATTTTTCACCCTTTTTACCTGTATCTACAAAAAAATACAAAAATACCTTCCATTAAAGCACAATATCTCAAAAATAGATATAAAAATATGTCTAAGAATACTATATATTTTATTTGTATCAAAATCCTCAAAATNAACCTCTTCAAAATTTGCAGAAACCGAATTTACTCGTCCAATAACTCTCACTGATGCTTAAGCACGGGGCCTTTGGCGCTTAGGCGTGGCCTTCTCTGTTTAACAGGTTCTTAAGAGTCGGATCTGGTACTTAGGCATCAAAACTCTTTTGCACTTTTTTCACCTTTTTGCTCCAAATTTGATCCTTTTCATTCCTTTATGCATTTTTCACCCTTTTTACCTGTATCTAAAAAAAAATACAAAAGAACCTTCCATTAAAGCACAATATCTCAAAAATAGATATAAAAATATGTCTAAGAATACTATATATTTTATTTGTATCAAAATCATCAAAATTTAAAATTTTACTTGTCCTCAAGTGACACTTCAATCCTTAAAAATTAAATATGTATGATATGTATATGAGTTTCTTTAGGAGTTACTAAAATTTTGATTTAGAAATATAATATTTTAATTTAGAAAAAAATATTCACTAATGAGATCAACTTAAAGTTTAGAAATTCTTAATGTTAAGAAAGATGAAAAAATGAGTTTCTATCTAATTCAGGAATATATTGCAGATTTTCCAAATTTAGAATTTAGTTTTTTTATTATCTCCACTTAAAAATTTTCATTAAAAATAATTTTACTTACTATATTATATCTATAAGCTTAAGAGTTTCTCAAGTATTATACTTTAAAAAGATCAAATGTAGAACCTATTTTTGATTAGGCACTGATCCTCAAGCTTCTCCTTCCTAATTTTTTTCTCTTTTTCTTTTTCTTTTTCTTTTTCTTTTCTTTATCTTTTTTCTTTTCTTTTTCTTTTCTTTCTTTTTTTTTCTTTTCTTTTTCAGACAAGGATTATTATATCTGGATAGGCCTTTAATGATTTCGAATTTCACTTCTCCTTTCCTAAAGTAAAGCCTTGATATAAGTCTTTTACTTATAAATATAATAATAGTTTTGAAAATTATTTTAAAAAAAGAAATTTTAGTATTAAAAATAAAAGTCTAAATTATCTAAATTCTGTAAAAATACAATTTTCTTACTAAAGATAGTTACTTATATTAATCGTTTTCTCATCTAAAAACTTTTTAACTTAAAAGTTTTTCTTCATTACTAAAATTTTTAAATAAATTTTCTTACTCATTTCTAAAATCAAATTTTACTTCCCTATTTAGGATCAATTTTTTTCTTTTCAAATCAAATTCACTTGTAGCACATTTGAGAACAAATAAAATTCTAGTTTTTTTTTTTCTTTTCAAATCAAATTCACTTGTAGCACATTTGAGAACAAATAAAATTCTAGTTTTTAAAAATTTTAACTAAATTTTCTTACTCATTTCTGAAATCAAATTTTACTTCCCTAATATAACTTCATATACATAATCCATTTTCTTTCCTCATTTATAAAATCAAATTTTACTTCCCTAATATAACTTCATATACATAATCATTTTTTTTAAATTTCAAATTCACTTGTAGCACATTTGAGAACAAATAAAATTCCAGTTTTGAAAATATTTTTCATCCCCCAAACTTAAATTTTTAATAGATTAAACAGTTTGGCATCACATATATATAAGAAAAAATAAAAATTTAAAATAACATACTAACAGGAATTTTTAAACCCTAATGATACAAGTATAAAACTAAAAATAGGAGTAAAATTAATTTTTGATCAAATTTTCTATACTTTCATTTAAAATTAACATGTAGAGATTCAATTGACTCTTAAGCAGTGGGTATAAATGTAAAAGTAAAATAACACACTAACTTGATTTCACAATCTCAGCATAAAAAACAAACAAACTAACATCATAAAGAAAATTACAGGGTAGTACTTTCAGAAATTTAAATTTAAGATCTAAGTTAGCTAGATTTTTAAACTTTTCAAAAGACATAGAAACAAGTTCAATCCTAATCTAACAAAAATATTATTAAATACACATCAATAGTTACTACCCTAAAATGTTAAAATAGGCAACTAACAAAACACAACATCACAATAACAATATAAAAGGTCCTAAACATAAGATACTACATAGTCCAAATCAACACA
Source organism: Phalaenopsis hybrid cultivar (assembly GCA_002079205.1). Lineage (NCBI taxonomy): Eukaryota > Viridiplantae > Streptophyta > Magnoliopsida > Asparagales > Orchidaceae > Phalaenopsis > Phalaenopsis hybrid cultivar. The sequence continues at coordinate 216,843 of JXCR01118348.1, read as the reverse complement.
AAACAAATGTAGTAGTACTACATCACATAATCTTGAACATAAACAAACATAAAAATATCTCAATTCAACTCCTCATCCTCAGAATCACCGCTATACCACTTTTCTGCAGGCTCATAATCAGAATATCAAGGATATGGAGGAAATTACACTCCTGGGTCACCTCTAATCAGGCTCTCCAAAGATGAGTGGAATTTCTCTTCATAATCACTCTTTCTCCGATTATACTTATCAATATAATTTGCAAAATGCTCTAAATTTTGTACCTTATCAGTGGTAAAATTGATATTATCCATCATATTCTATAATAACTCATCTCGGGTATCAGCAGACTCACCTCGAGATGTAGAAGCACATGAGGTAGATGGTCTGGATGTAGAAGCAGCAGAGGATGTCTCCATTCCATAGCTTCTGGAAAATCCTCCTCTCCAACCAAAAATTGAATGCTCAGAATAAGTCTTCACATTCACCTTAGTGATGGACTTTAGAGGTAATAACACTTCCTCCTAGTTATCATATTTAACTCTAGCCTACTAACACAAAGAAAAGATCAAGGAAGCAAATCCCAGACCTACAGTTGTAACAGTTGTAGCAGAACTGATGATAGTATGATAGATCAAAGCTCTAATGTTGATGAGCTTTCCCTCTTGAAATACAATAGTTCAACGTCACTCTTTCTCTGGTCACTTCACTGATATGATTGAAGTTGGGAAGTTAACTCTCCTTTCATTAGTTATCTTCCAAAGTCCTCTCCCAACTGTTAAGTAAGAAATAATCTCGTCTAATTTTGCTTCAGTAGGACCATAATTTGCATAAAAAACATAACGTATCCGGTGATAAATGGTAAACAAGTAGGTTACCTCTGCCGAAAAAGGTATCAACTTCCCTCAAACCATGACTCGATTTTCTTCAGCTTCAGGTAGATTTGCATAGAACTCCCTCACAACAGATATAACAACAGAATTGTTCCCATTATTGGCAAATAATTAAATCTTCAATGACTCCACCCGGATTTCTACAACATCGCTCCTGAATCAGTTTGCGTGATTGCAACGCATCACTATACCGATCTTGAGCTTTTGAACTAATAAATTTACTCGAATCAAAAGGGCTTTGCCTTTGTTCCTCTTTATTCGTGGTTCCATTCTACAAATTTGATAAATTCCAACAATAACTTCAAAAATANATTCTATAATAACTCATCTCGGGTATCAGTAGACTCACCTCAAGATGTAGAAGCACATGAGGTAGATGGTCTGGATGTAGAAGCAGCAGAGGTAGAAGCAACAGATGTCTCCATTCCATAGCTTCTGGAAAATCCTCCTCTCCAACCAAAAATTGAATGCTCAGAATAAGTCTTCACATTCACCTTAGTGATGGACTTTAGAGGTAATAACACTTCCTCCTAGTTATCATATTTAACTCTAGCCTGCTAACACAAAAAAAAGATCAAGGAAGCAAATCCCAGACCTGCAGTTGTAACAGCTGTAGCAGAACTGATGATAGTATGATAGATCAAAGCTCTAGTGTTGATGAGCTTTCCCTATTGAAATACAGTAGTTCAACGTCACCCTTTCTCTGGTCACTTCACTGATATGATTAAAGTTGGGAAGTTAACTCTCCTTTCATTAGTTATCTTCCAAATTCCTCTCCCAACTGTTAAGTAAGAAATAATCTCGTCTAATTTTGCTTCAGTAGGACCATAATTTGCATAAAAAACATAACGTATCCGGTGATAAATGGTAAACAAGTTGATTACCTCTGCCGAAAAAGGTATCAACTTCCCTCGAACCATGACTCGATTTTCTTCAGCTTCAGGTAGATTTGCATAGAACTCACTCACAACAGATTTAACTACCACCACAGAGAAACAACAGAATTGTTCCCATTATTGGCAAACAATTAAATCTTCAATGTCTCCACCCGGATTTCTACAACATCGCTTCTGAATCAGTTTGCGTGATTGCAACACATCACTATACCGATCTTGAGCTTTTAAACTAATAAATTTACTCGAATCAAAAGGGCTTTGCCTTTGTTCCTCTTTATCCGTGGTTCCATTCTACAAATTTGATAAATTCCAACAATAACTTCAAAAATAAAGTCTAAACCACTATACTAAACTTCCAAAAGTACAAACTAAACTTCCCATGCAATTTCCATAGATTTTTCCTCATTTTTCACCATGAATAGTGAATTTTCAAATATCTCCAAATGTGCTCAAAATACATGGTGAAAATCTAAAATTTTTACATAGAAGTAAAGCTCTTACCTCAAAGAACTTAGATCTAGAAAATTTCACTTGATTCCACTAAGAAATCTTAACTTTAAATGTGCTCTAGCCCTCAAAGATTGCAAACTTGAGAGGAAGAAGGTGACGGTGACATTAAAAATGGATATTTCTAGCTCAAAAATTCACTTTTAATCGTTCGCGAACCAGTTTTCGTGAACTGGCGCTTAAGCGCGGGTAAGTGATGGTCAGGCGCCTGCCTGTCGAGTTTCCTAGAGCTCAAGCGTGAGATATGACGCTTAGGCCCCAGTGCACAATTTTTAAAAATATTAAATTAAAGTAAAATGCATTATTTGTTAAGTAAACCACCCCTAAATGGTCTCATAGCACTTAAATGACTATTTTTAACTTCTTGTAACTCTGCTTTATCTCAAAATTCTCCTTAATAACTATTTCAATTTGAGGCTAAAAGAACACAAAATTTCACACAAACAAACTTATATTAATTCACAAACAAGTACAAATACATTTAAACACTTAATTATCATTCCAAATAGTCTTGGATGAGAAAAGTTTCCTAAATACAAAAACTTAACAATCTTTCACAATTAAACACTTAAGTAAAACAAAGCCTAAACGCAAGCCTTCAACACTAAAACACTTAAAGATAACAACTTTGAATACACNAAACAAACTTATATTAATTCACAAACAAGTACAAATACATTTAAACACTTAATTATCATTCCAAATAGTCTTAGACGAGAAAAGTTTCCTAAATACAAAAAGTTAACAATCTTTCACAATTAAACACCTAAGTAAAACAAAGACTAAACGCAAGCCTTAAACACTAAAACACTTAAAGACAACAACTTTAAATACACAAAACCATAACTTCAAACATAGAAATTAATTCCATTCTTCATCAGAAGGAACAAATTCAGATTTTTCATTAGTCTCTCCTAGGAAAACTGGAATATAAAGTTGATAAAACGGACAGTGGTGACGCTCTCTGATGAAATCTTCTTCAATCCACTTTTACTTAAGAAACATCTCTTTATCTGCTTTTTCTATACAACTAGTGTGGCTAAATTACATTTTTAATTGCCATCCAATATGCTCAAGATGTGCATGAATCTCTAATACCTTAGTCTCCAGTACATACATGTTATTTTCAATTTTTTTGATCTTCTCTGATATCCCTTCAATACTAACGGCTATAAATTTGTTATACATCTCTTGTGCACTTTGACTAATGAATTTACTCCTTATGGTCTCCTCCTTCTTCTTCAAATCCATCTCCCACTAAGACATCATCTTAAAATCTATCTCTCTCTTAGACTTTAGGGCTAGAAATGATCTATNACACAACCATAACTTCAAACATAGAAATTAATTCCATTCTTCATCAGAAGGAACAAATTCAGATTTTTCATTCGTCTCTCCTAGGGCAACTGGAATATAAAGTTGATAAAACGGACGGTGGTGACGTTCTCTGATGCAATCTTCTTCAATCCACTTTTACTTAAGAAACATCTCTTTATCTGCTTCCTCTATACAACTAGTGTGGCTAAATTACATTTTTAATTGCCATCCAATATGCTCAAGATGTGCATGAATCTCTAATACCTTAGTCTCCAGTACAAACATGTTATTTTCAATTTTTTTGATCTTCTCTAATATCCCTTCAATACTAACGGCTAAGAAATTGTTATACATCTCTTGTGCACTTTGACTAATGAATTTCCTCCTTATGGTCTCCTCCTTCTTCTTCAAATCCATCTCCCACGAAGACATCATCTTAAAATCTATCTCTCTCTTAGACTTTAGGGCTAGAAATGATCTAGGGTAAAATTTCTTCACTAAACCCTTCTATTTATAGGCTTAAATCCTTCCAATAACTCCTAGACACATTTAGAAACTACTTTGGCACATTTTGCAAACTTCTAGGTGGTTTTCCATTCTAGAATATTAATTTCACCCATGTTTTTAAACTGCTGCGCTTAAGCGCCCGTGCATATTTTTGCACTAGTCAACTTAACGTCCAAATTCTCATTTTAACATGTTCTAGATCACTAAATAAAGTCTTAAAATCAATACTAACACATAATAGTCTCAAAAATACTACTCTAAATTTTCTTTAATCACACATAAAAAAATAATAAAAATAAAAACACACTGATAACTATGGGTTGCCTCCCACAAAGCACTTGGTTTTACGTCGTCAGTCTGACGTAACCAGTGCTTACTCTGCTTGACCCAACATCATTACATCATTAAACTTATGTTGATCCTCTATAAATTAAGGTTTCAGTCTATGTCCATTAACTTTAAATATTTTCTCAGACTTAGGATCTTTAATATCCACAACTCCATAAAGATAAACTTTAATCACAATAAATGGGCCCATCCACCTGGACTTAAGTTTTCCTGGAAATAATCTTAACCTTGAATTTTATAGCAAAAATTGTTGCCCTAAGTGAAAGTTTTTAGTAAGAATCCTTCTATGCCACACCTTCATCTTTTCTTTATAAATTTTGACACTTTTATAGGATCCATTCCTTATTTCTTTAAGCTTATTTAATTGTAACAATCTTTTCTCATCAGCATCTTTCAAATTATAATTGAGCTCTTTAATCTCTCAATATGCCTTATGCTCAACTGGTAAGTGACAAGCTTTTCCAAAAATTAGCCTATATGGGGACATTCCTATTAGAGTTCTGTATGCAGTCCTATAAGCCCACAAAGCATAGTCAAGTTTGACTGACCAATCCATTTTTGTTGGATTCACAGATTTTTCCATAATTCTTTTAATTTTTTGATTGGATAATTCAGCCAAACCATATGTCTGAGGATGATAAGCAGTAGCAATCCTATGATTTATATGATATTTCTTTAATAATTTCTCCATTATGGAATTTATGAAATGACTTCCCCCATAAGTAATGATAACTCTTGGCATCCCAAATCTACGAAATATATTCATTTTCAAAAATTTTGTAACACTTTGAGCATCACATCGAGGTAAAGCAACAACTTCTATCCATTTGGATACATAGTCCACTGCTAATAGAATATATAAATTTCTAAAAGATGGTATAAATGGTCTCATGAAATCTAATCCCTAAACATCAAATATTTAAATTTCTAGCAAATAATTGAGGGGCATCTCATTTCTTCTAGAAATATTGCCTACTCTATGACATCTTTCACAAGTTTTGATATAAGCTTTAACATCTCTAATAATTCAAGGCCAATAAAATCCAGATTGTAAAATTTTGTATGTTGTTTCATCAACACCAAAATATCCCCTAAAATCAGAATTATGACATTTTTGGATAGTCTCATAAGTTTATTCTAATGGTACATATCTTCAAATAATCAGATCCTTTCCTTGTTTATATAAAAATGGGTCATCCCAAATATAAGTCTTAGCTTAATAAATAAATTTCCTCTTCTGTTGGTATGTCATTCCATAGAATATAATATCACTAACAATAAAGTTCACAATGTTAGCATACCACAGAACACACCACTCATTAATAATGAAGAATTTTTCATTTGGAAAATGTTCATTAATTTCATTTTCAAAACAGAGTGGTTTTTCTAATTCAAACCTGGACAAATGATCAGCAATTTGATTTTCAATCCTCTTCTGATCTACTTTTACAAAATCAAATTCTTGCAAAAGAAGAATTCATCTTATAAGTCTAGGTTTAACATCCTTCTTTTTCATTAAATACTTAATAGCAGAATGATCTGTATGCACTACACAATGAGTTCCAATTAAATATGATCTAAATTTATCAAAACCATATACTTTTGGTAATAACTCTTTTTCAGTTGTTGTATAATTAATTTGAGTTTCATTAAAAGTTTTACTAGCATAGTAAATAACTTTCAAAATTTTATCATATCTTTGTCCTAAAATAGCTCCAATAGCATAATCACTAGCAACATACATTAATTTAAAAGATTTTTCCCAGTTTGGTGAAACTATAATTGGTGCAGAGATTAGTTTTTCTTCTAATAACTTAAAAGCTTTTAGGCATTCCTAATCAAAATTAAAAATTGCATGTTTCTCCAGTAAATGGCATAAAGGCTTAACAATCTTTGAAAATTCTTTAACATATCGTATGTAGAATCCAACATGTCCTAAAAAACTCCTAATTTCCCTTACATTTGTTGGATAACGTAAATTAGCGTCACTTGAATTTTAGCAAGATCTACTTCCATACCATCTTCTGATATTTGATGTCCTAATACAATTCCTCCTACTACCATAAATTGGGATTTTTCCCAGTTAAAGACTAAATTTGTTTCTTCATAACGCTAAAGAACTTTAGGTAAATGTTATAAACATGAGTCAAATGAAGTTCAAAACACTGAAAAGTCATCCATGAATACTTCAATCCTTTTTTCAATTAAATCACAAAAAATTGCCATCATACATCTTTAAAATGTAGCGGGGGCATTACATAAACCAAAGGACATTCTTCTAAAAGCAAAAGTACCATAAGGACTGGTAAACATTTGTTTTGACTTGATCCTCAGGAGATATTTGAATTTAGTGATAACCCGTATATCCATCAAGGAAATAAAAGTATTTATGCCTGGCTAGTCTATCCATCATTTGATCTAGAAAGGGTACTGGAAAATGATCTTTCCTAGTGGTAAGATTTAATTTTCTATAATCAATGCATATTTTCCACCCTGTAACTTTTCTTGTAGGTATTAACTCATTATGTTCATTTACCGTTATAGTTACTCCTCCTTTCTTAGGAACATAATGAATTGGACTAAACCATGCACTATCTGAAATAGGGTAGATAATTCCAGCATCTAATCACTTTAAATTTTCTTTCCTTACAACTTCTTTAATGATAGGCTTCAATCTCCTTTGCGGATCAGCCCTGGGTTTGCAGTTCTCTTCCATTTGAATTCTATGCATACAAATTGAAGGACTGATTCCTTTAATATCAATAATTTTCCATCCAAAGGCTTTCTTAAAATTTTTTAGAACTTTCATCAACCTTTATTTTTCTTCCATCGTTAATTTTGAGGAAATTATAACTGGTAAAGTAGAGGAATCTCCTAAAAAGGCTTATTTTAAATGATCAGGANGATTCACAGATTTTTCCATAATTCTTTTAATTTTTTGATTGGATAATTCAGCCAAACCATATGTCTGAGGATGATAAGCAGTAGCAATCCTAGGATTTATATGATATTTCTTTAATAATTTCTCCATTATGGAATTTATGAAATGACTTCCCCCATAAGTAATGATAACTCTTGGCATCCCAAATCTACAAAATATATTCATTTTCAAAAATTTTGTAACACTTTGAGCATCACATCGAGGTAAAGCAACAACTTCTATCCATTTGGATACATAGTCTACTGCTAATAGAATATATAAATTTCTAAAAGATGGTATAAATGGTCTCATGAAATCTAATCCCTAAACATCAAATATTTAAATTTCTAGCAAATAATTGAGGGGCATCTCATTTCTTCTAGAAATATTGCCTACTCTAAGACATCTTTCACAAGTTTTGATATAAGCTTTAACATCTCTAAAAATTCAAGGCCAATAAAATCTAGATTGTAAAATTTTGTATGTTGTTTCATCAACACCAAAATATCCCCTAAAATCAGAATTATGACATTTTTGGATAGTCTCATAAGTTTGTTCTAATGGTACATATCTTCAAATAATCAAATCCTTTCCTTGTTTATATAAAAATGGGTCATCCTAAATATAAGTCTTAGCTTAATAAATAAATTTCCTCTTCTGTTGGTATGTCATTCCATAGAATATAATATCACTAACAATAAAGTTCACAATGTCAGCATACCACGGAACACACCACTCATTAATAATGAACAATTTTTCCTTAGGAAAATGTTTATTAATTTCATTTTCAAAACAGAGTGGTTTTTCTAATTCAAACCTGGACAAATGATCAGCAATTTGATTTTCAATCCCCTTCTGATCTACTTTTACAAAATCAAATTCTTGCAAAAGAAGAATTCATCTTATAAGTCTAGGTTTAACATCCTTCTTTTTCATTAAATACTTAATAGCTCTGTATGCACTACACAATGAGTTCCAATTAAATATGATCTAAATTTATCAAAAGCATATACTTTTGGTAATAACTCTTTTTCAGTTGTTGTATAATTAATTTGAGTTTCATTAAAGGTTACTAGTATAATAAATAACTTTGAAAATTTTATCATATCTTTGTCCTAAAATAGCTCCAATAGCATAATCACTAGCAACATACATTAATTCAAAAGATTTTTCCCAGTTTGGTGAAACTATAATTGGTGCAGAGATTAGTTTTTCTTTTAATAACTTAAAAGCTTTTAGGCATTCCTCATCAAAATTAAAAATTGCATCTTTCTCCAGTAAATGGCATAAAGGCTTAACAATCTTTGAAAAGTCTTTAACATATCGTATGTAGAATCCAACATGTCCTAAAAAACTCCTAATTTCCCTTACGTTTGTTGGATAACGTAAATTAGCGTCACTTGAATTTTAGCAAGATCTACTTCCATACCATCTTCTGATATTTGATGTCCTAATACAATTCCTCCTACTACCATAAATTGGGATTTTTCCCAGTTAAAGACTAAATTTGTTTCTTCACAACGCTAAAGAACTTTAGATAAATGTTATTAACATGAGTCAAATGAAGTTCAAAACACTGAAAAGTCATCCATGAATACTTTAATCCTTTTTTCAATTAAATCACAAAAAATTGTCATCATACATCTTTGAAATGTAGCAGGGGCATTACATAAACCAAAGGACATTCTTCTAAAAGCAAAAGTACCATAAGGACTGGTAAACATTATTTTCACNCCTCAGAGGGCCATCCGGCTTGATTTCTGCCGTCCATTCAATACACGCGCGGATAGACGACATCCGTTCATTNTGTGAAAATATGGTGTATCCTAGTTCCAAGTCAACACCTAGAGTTGACCCTAAAGTCAAGTAATCCTNGGTTTGCAGTTCTCTTCCATTTGAATTCTATGCATACAAATTGAAGGACTGATTCCTTTAATATCAATAATTCTCCATCCAATGGCTTTCTTAAAATTTTTTAGAACTTTCATCAACCTTTATTCTTCCTCCGTTGTTAATTTCGAGGAAATTATAACTAAAAGTAGAGGAATCTCCTAAAAAGGCATATTTTAAATGATCAGGAAGTAACTTCAACTCTAGTGCTGGAGATTTTTCAATAGATGGACAAAATGATTTATCTCTGTTTAACGTGTCCAAAACTTCAAAACTTTCTCGGACATAATTTGAATTTTCCTTAAAAAGATCTTCACATTGATTTAGTCCCTTTTCTTGCTTATGTTCCAAACTTGAATCTTCATTAAAAAGGTTTACACATTGATCTAATTCTACTTCTTGCTCGTGTTCCAAATTCTTCCTTAAAAAGATCTTTACATTGATCTAATTCCTCTTCTTGCTCGTGTTCCAAATCTTTTACTTCAGATTTTTCTTCATAATTAGTCTCTAAAATGGCATTCACTTAGATATCTTATAACATCCATCCTATAACATTCATTATCTTTACCATTTGTAGGGTATTTCATTGATTTTGAAATGTTAAAAGTAACAGTTTGATCATTGATGCACATTGTTAATTCTTATTTCTGTACATCTATCATTGCTCTTCCTGTGGCTAGGAAAGGTCTCCCCAAAATGTTAGGTATCTCTTTATCTTCCTCCATATCCAGCACAATGAAATCAACAGGAAAGATAAATTGATCCACTTTCACTAGGACATCTTCTATAACTCCTTTAGGGTATGTTATCGAACGATCTGCTAACTACAAAATTACAATAGTAGGGGTTATTTCTCCCAATCCCAATCTTTAAATATTGATAATGGTATAAGGTTAATGCTTGCACCTAAATCACATAGAGCTTTCCCATAAAAGCTGTCTCCTATTGCACATGGAATTGTAAAGCTATCAGGATATTTAAGCTTTTCAGGAAGCTTCTTTTGAATTATTGCACTGCACTCCTCACTAAGTACAACAATCTCATCATCTTCAAACTTTCTTTTCCTGTTAAGAATATTCTTCTTAAACATTATATAGCTTGACATTTGTTATAAGGCTTCAGCAAATGGAATATTAATTGTAAGCTTCTTAAATATTTCCAGAAATTTTAAAAATTGTTTATCCAACTTCTGCTGACGAAGTCTCTAAGGAAATGGAGGTGGTGGTTTTTCCAAATCAAATTTTAGTGGAGAAATAGGTCTCTCAAAATCTTTTGGAACATCCTCTTTTGATTTTCAATTTCCTCTCTTTCCACTTCAATTTCTTTTTGAACCCGACCTTCCAACTCTCTTCCGCTTCTAAGTTGAATGGCTTTTACTTATTCTTTACTCTGGTCTTTTGGATTTAATTTAGTATTACTAGGAAGTGTTCCTTTGGATCTATTACTTATTGAATTTGCTATTTGCACAAGTTAATTCTCAATATTTCTAATTGTAGCTCCTTGACTTGGTAATTGATTTCCCATTTGTAACATCAATTCTTCTCCTTAAATTGAGTATTATTATTTAAACCTAGAGGATAAATAGATCTTTAATTATTATTGCCTTGGTTGTTCCAGTTTCCCAATGTGTTTCCTTGGTTGTTCCCCCATTGCTGATTATTACCACCCAAATTTTTATTCCAATTAAAGTTGGTATGGTTCTTCCAACCCGAGTTATAATAATTTGAATATGGGTTATTCTGCTTATTATTTATGACATTCAAAGTTTCTACTGATGCTTGAGAATCTACCATTTGGCTTAATAAATTCCCTTTAATCATGGAAATTAGTTGAGGAAAATTCATTCCAAATTGGTCTAACTTCCTTGAAATTGTGGCAAATTGATTTTCTAACATGTTAAATGTTTCAGTTTCATGAATATTGGATACTTTCTTAGGATTTAACCTCTCAGAAGGCCATTGAAAATTATTGCTATCCATTTCTTTGTTTAAAGCATAAGCGTCATAAAATGGTTTTGACATCAATGAACCACTAACAGCAGCTTTGATATTTGATCTAAGAGATCCAATTAATTTATTATAAAAAGTTTAAATTATTAACCAATCTGGTATAGTATGGTGTGGACACTTTCTTAAGAGTTCTTTAAATCTTTCCCATGCTTCATAAATAAATTATCCTTCAAACTGATTAAAAGATGTAATATCATATTTAAGCTTTGCAGTTTTTGATGGTGAAAAATATTTAGCAAGGAATTTTTGTGGTAATCATCCCAAGTTCTGATAGATCCAGGGGCTAACGAATTCAACCACATCTTAGCTTTATCCCTCAATGAGAAAAGAAATAACCTAAGTCTTATGGCATTATCTGATTCAGCATCGTAATTAAATGTAGCGCATAATTCTAGAAAATTGGCAAGATGTAAATTTAGATCTTAAGTGATGATCCCCCAAACTGATTATTTGATACCATTTGGATAATAACATNAAGTCCTATGGCTAGACCTAGGCTACTAAAGAAATTTCTAGACCTCAACCAAAAGTGAGGTCAACAGTCCTCTTTTGATTTTGAATTTCTACTCTTTCTACTTCAATTTCCTTTTGAACCCGACCTTCCAACTCTCTTCCGCTTCTAAGTTGAACGGCTTTTACTTATTCTTTACTCTGGTCTTTTGGATTTAATTTAGTATTACTAGGAAGTGTTCCTTTGGATCTATTACTTAATGAATTTTCTATTTGCACAAGTTAATTCTCAATATTTCTAATTGTAGCTCCTTGACTTGGTAAGTGATTTCCCATTTGTAACACCAATTCTTCTCCTTAAACTGAGTATTACTATTTAAACCTAGAGGATAAGTAGACCTATAATTATTATTGCCTTGGTTGTTTCAGTTTCCCAATGTGTTTCTTTGGTTGTTCCCCCATTGCTGATTATTACCACCCAAATTTTTATTCCAATTAAAGTTGGTATGGTTTTTCCAACCTGGGTTATAATAATTTGAATATGGGTTATTCTGCTTATTATTTATGACATTCAAATTTTCTACTGATGCTTGAGAATCTACCATTTGGCTTAATAAATTCTCTTTAATCATGGAAATTAGTTGAGGAAAATTCATTCCAAATTGGTCTAACTTCTTTGAAATTGTGGCAAATTGATTTTCTAACATGTTAAATGTTTCAGTTTCATGAATATTGGATACTTTCTTAGGATTTAACCTCTCATAAGGCCATTGAAAATTATTGGTATCCATTTCTTTGTTTAAAGCATAAGCGTCATAAAATGGTTTTGACATCAATGAACCACTAGCAGCAGCTTCGATAATTGATCTAAGAGATCAAATTAATTTATTATAAAAATTTTAAATTATTAACCAATCTGGTATAGTATGGTGTGGACACTTTCTTAAGAGTTCTATAAATCTTTCCCATGCTTCATAAATAAATTATCCTTCAAACTGATTAAAAGATGTAATATCATTTTTAAGCTTTGCAGTTTTTGATGGTGAAAAATATTTAGCAAGGAATTTTTGTGGTAAATCATCCCAAGTTCTGATAGATCCAGGGGCTAACAAATTCAACCACATCTTAGCTTTATCCCTCAATGAGAAAAGAAACAACCCAAGACTTATGGCATTATCTGATACAACATCGTAATTAAATGTAGCGCATAATTCTAGAAAATTGGCAAGATGTAAATTTAGATCTTAATTGATGATCCCCCAAACTGATTATTTGATACCATTTGGATAATAACATGTTTAAAATCAAATGAATTAGCCACTACAGTAGGTTTTTGAATACTACAATGAAGTTCATCTACAATAGGGTTGGCATAATCTCTTAAATGTCTGAACTCTTGATGAATTTCAGCATTTTGATTATTTTGGTATGCCATTTTTATNTCTGATACAACATCGTAATTAAATGTAGCGCATAATTCTAGAAAATTGGCAAGATGTAAATTTAGATCTTAATTGATGATCCCCCAAACTGATTATTTGATACCATTTGGATAATAACATGTTTAAACTCAAATGAATTAGCCACTACAATAGGTTTTTGAATACTACAATGAAGTTCATCTACAATAGGGTTGGAATAATCTCTTAAATGTCTGAACTCTTGATGAATTTCAGCATTTTGATTATTTTGGTATGCCTTTTTTATAATTTTTTGGAATTTTCCAAATTTATAATTTTTTTAGTTTTTCTGAATTTTCTAATAGTTCTTTCTAATTCAGAATCGTAGAACACCAATCCTTTAGAACCTANTTGTTGCAAAATAAGGAAATATAAGTGAAAAATATAATCAGAATTATTGTTATACTGTTGCATATAAGTAGTATCCGAGATCAATGTCCAGAAAGCATCTCACCACCCATTTATCCCCAACAAATGAGGACTTCATGCGCAATATTCGACCAGTGATGGAGTGATAGTACTTCAACAATATCACAATAGCTGCATCCCATGTCATTTTTTTATGGTGTTCTTGTTGTGGATCCATCCTAAAGGAAAAATATGTTAGGCTAAAATAATTAGTGGAAAAATAATAGCACCAAAATGAAATAATAAAAATATTAAGGACTAAAAATCAAACAAACAAATTACATATTTTTGTTATGGAGAGTAAATAAAGCCATCGAAAAGTAAATACAAAAATAAAAAAAACTAATGACATACAAAATAGACTAATTCTTCCACAAAAAAACATAAATATTCAATGTGCAGTTCGGATCACGCTGTGAATATTTGGTTATGGGTCGGGTCCTCAAGGTTTTTAGGACATTTTGCATGAAAGTGCATATCAGCAACTACTTCTGGAAGAGCATCTAAAGCTCCAATNACAAAATAAAATAAGATAAGATAACTTAAAGTTTAAATAAGACTTTCTAAAAATAGAAATTTGCTTTTTAAATCAATTTCTCCCCTGCAACGATGCGAAAAACTTGATTCCCGGATACTGCTAATATGCACCGTACAACAATAATTTAGATTATATTTCACTTATATTTCCTTACTTTGCAACAAAACCAAAAACTTGATCCTGAAGAAACATAAGAATTTAATTTTAATTTATTTATATTTGGATACTATGGAAGTATACATATCTTTATCAAATAATATAAAACTTTTTGATTAAGACCTAAATATCGAACCCACAGAGAAAATACACAATATGCACTATTGAACNCAACAAAATCAAAAACTTGATCCTGAAGAAAAATAAAAATTTAACTTTTAATTTATATACATTGGGATACTAAGCAAGTATACATATTGTTATCAAGTAATTTATGACTTTTTGATTAAAACANGATGATTTTTGCAGTAATGAAAATTTAAATCTTTTTGGTATTTTTAATATTATGATAGAACTATAACAATTTTAAAATATAACTAGAGTTTTTGTAGAAGAAAAACACTAAATATGAAAATATCTTTCGTCTTGTTATGAATCAGTAATAAGTATAGGAATTATGTTGTGGAAGTACGCAAATTGTGTTGTGCCAAATAGGAGCAATAATATTCTTTACCATTACTAAAGATGTTATAAAGAACATTGGCTAATTTAAAGTTTGAATAGTTCTGAAGATCAGCTAGGCAAAGAAGATACTAGCTCTCACTTTAGAGTTCCCTCAATTTCCTCCACCTGGGAGCTAACATCTTGTATTAGAACATAAACGAATAAACCAAGTTGGGGACTTCAAATTATCACTCTAAAGTCCTCTTCTACACCATTCAATGAATATTTCCCTATTTATTTGCACTCAATCATATGAACTACATTCTCTTTCATACAACCTCCTATGATTCTTTCCAATTGTTGACTGAGACAATACCAGCCCGGTACTTACATGTTATCACAATAAATTTTAACATCTAGATTGACAAAATCAAGAAGTAAATGAAGTGCATGGATTTAAATCATCACAACTTATTTCATGATTGAAGATCAATACTTTCCACAACTTCCATCCATAACTTAACCATCACAACTTCCAACATTAAAGATCAATACTCTCCACAACTTCCATCCAAAACTTAATTACTTCGATGATAAATAAAGCTATCAAAATCCATGGAGAAAATAAAACCACACTTTAGTTTAAAAGAAGAAATCATTGTCAAACCAACAAAAAGTCTCATGAAAACTACTCAAAATCCATGGAGAAAACAAAACCACACTTTAGTTTAAAAGAAGAAATCATAGTCGAAATCATTGTGGTCTCAATTAAAACAAAAAGTAGAATTACTTATCATTTTAAGGAGAAAGATAAAGAAAACTACTTAAAATCCATGGAGAAAACAAAACCACACTTTAGTTTAAAAGTAGAAATCATTGTCAAACCAATAAGAAGTCTCACAAATTCCATCCAAAACTTAATTACTTATCATTTTAAGAAGAAAGATAAAGAAAACTACTCATTTTATCCATTACTTAATTACTTATCATTTTAAGATGAAAGATAAAGAAAAATACTCAAAATCCTAACACTTTAATTACTTATCATTTTAAGGAGAAAGATAAAGAAAACTACTCATAATCCATGAAAAAGAAACACACTTTAGTTTAAAAGAAGAAATCATTGTCAAACCAACAACAAGTCTCAATTAAAACCAAAGAAGTCATCACAACTTCCAACATTAAAGATCAATACTCTCCACAACTTCCATCCAAAACTTAATTACTTCGATGATAAATAAAGCTATCAAAATCCATGGAGAAAATAAAACCACACTTTAGTTTAAAAGAAGAAATCATTGTCAAACCAACAAAAAGTCTCATGAAAACTACTCAAAATCCATGGAGAAAACAAAACCACACTTTAGTTTAAAAGAAGAAATCATAGTCACTCAGAATCCATGGAGAAAACAAAACCACACTTTAGTTTAAAAGTAGAAATCATTGTCAAATCAAAATCCTTCCATCCAACACTTAATTACTTATCATCTTAAGAAGAAAGATAAAGAAAATTACTCAGAATCCATGGAGAAAATAAGAAACACACTTTAGTTTAAAAGAAGAAATCTTGTCAAACCAACAACAAGTCTCGATTAAAACCAAAAGTAGTCTAAAACAAAAAGATAAAAAAGTCTCAATTAAAACAAAAAGTAGAATTACTTATCATTTTAAGGAGAAAGATAAAGAAAACTACTTAAAATCCATGGAGAAAACAAAACCACACTTTAGTTTAAAAGTAGAAATCATTGTCAAACCAATAAGAAGTCTCACAAATTCCATCCAAAACTTAATTACTTATCATTTTAAGAAGAAAGATAAAGAAAACTACTCATTTTATCCATTACTTAATTACTTATCATTTTAAGATGAAAGATAAAGAAAAATACTCAAAATCCTAACACTTTAATTACTTATCATTTTAAGGAGAAAGATAAAGAAAACTACTCATAATCCATGAAAACTCAGAATCCATGGAGAAAACAAAACCACACTTTAGTTTAAAAGTAGAAATCATTGTCAAATCTCATAATCCATGGAGAAAATAAAATCACACTTTAGTTTAAAAGTAGAAATCATTGTCAAACCAATATTTATGGAGAAAATAAAACCACACTTTAGTTTAAAAGAAGAAATTATTGTCAAACCAACAATATTGTATGGAGAAAACAAAACCATACTTTAGTTTAAAAGTAGAAATCATTGTCAAACCAACAATACATTAATTAAAACTAAAAGTAGTCTTTTAGTTTAAAAGAAGAAATCATTGTCAAACCAACAACAAGTCTCAATTAAAACCAAAAGTAGTAGTTTAAAAG
This sequence comes from Phalaenopsis hybrid cultivar, assembly GCA_002079205.1. Lineage (NCBI taxonomy): Eukaryota > Viridiplantae > Streptophyta > Magnoliopsida > Asparagales > Orchidaceae > Phalaenopsis > Phalaenopsis hybrid cultivar. The sequence continues at coordinate 199,806 of JXCR01118348.1, read as the reverse complement.
TAGAAATCATTGTCAAACTAACAACAAGTCTCAATTAAAACCAAAAGTAGTCCAAAAGAAGAAATCATTGTCAAACCAACAACAAGTCTCAATTAAAACCAAAAGTAGTCTAAAACAAAAAAGAAAGATAAAGAAAATAACTCAGAATCCATGGAGAAAACAAAACCACACTTTAGTTTAAAAGTACATCATTGTCAAACCAACAACAAGTCTCAATTAAAACCAAAAGTAGTCTCAAAACAAAAAGATTAAAGCTTATCTCCAGTCCACGACCAAACTCTTGAAGTTCCTTTGATTCTCTTCTCTTTACAATCACTTAAAATAAAATTAAAAAAGGATAAAATAAAAGTAAAAGTGGTTCCTAAAATTCTCTCCGAACCAACTTCCCAAATGAGAACTTTCAAAACTTTCCAATACTTTCAAGACTCTTTTACAAGTTCTCTCTTCTTTCTTTTATAGTTTTTCAACAGGTGCCTTGGTTTCTCTTGAAAATTTGTCTAGATTCGATGTATTTCCCGAAGAGATGCATCCTTTCATGATAATTTTTGTCCATGGTGGTTATAACCACCTATTAAGCCAATGGGTGCCTCAAAAACCTCTTCAAAATTCACATAAACAAAATTTACTCATCCAATAACTGCAATGTCGCATAAGCGTGGGGCCTCTGACTCTTAGGCACGGCCTTCTTTGTTTAACCGGCGCATAAGTGCCAGATCTGGCGCTTAGGCGCCAAAACTCTTTTGCACATTTTTCACCTTTTTGCTCCAAATTTGATCCTTTTTCACCCCTTTAAGCATTTTTCACCCTTTTTACCTGTATCTGTAAGAAAAATGCAAGTATACCTTCCATTAAAGCGCAATATCTCAAAAATATATATAAAAATGTGTCCAGAAACAATATATATTTAGGTGTATCAGGCCCCAAGCTTGGCAGCCCAATTAGCCACCCTATTACCTTCCCGAAGAATAAACTTCCAGGTAACAGAGATAGTAGAGGAGAAATGTTCAATACGATTTATATAGTAAGCAATATCCCAAATCTCCTGCTTACCAAAATTTAAGATATCAAAGATAGCTTGGAATCAGTCTCAATCTCAAGATTATATCAATTCAAAGATGACGCAATAGTAACAACCATCAAAATTGCATGAGCTTCAGCTTCCAAAGGAGAGGCAACAAAGGAAGAAGAAGAGAAAAAAAGAATACAGTTACCCTTATCATTTCTCGCAACTCCACCAAAACCAGCACTAACAGGATTCCAACTCCCATCCATATTTATTTTTACCCACCCAATAGGCGGCGGATGCCATCTCACCATTAATGGTAAATGCTACAGAGTCGTCCTACGTGCCACTAAACGTAAAAATTCTATGAGTAAAATCTATAATATTAGCAAAAATATTAGAGAAATGAGCCTTGCCACTATCATGCTTTATATCATTTTGATCCATCCAAAGGAACCAACCAATAATGTAAGGATAGATCTGAAAAAAAATAATTATGTCTTCCATCCGAGTTACACAAATAGGTGGTGAAAATTAAGTCCATAGTATGATACATAGCGGTACTAAACCAACGACCCCCATCTTCCAAATTTGTAAAGCAAAAGGGTAAGTGAAAAATAAATGCTCCATAGTTTCCTCGTCAACATTATACACACACAATGGGAGGATAACCTCAAACCCTTGAGCTTAAGAATATCATCATAAGGAAGTAAATGATGAAAGATCCTCCAAGCCAAAAAAGACATATAAGGAGTAAAGACACGATTCCAAATACTATTTCCCCACGATTTTGTCTGAAAATGAGGAGACGAATGATAGAAAGTTTTTGAAATAGAACCATTAGAATTCATCTTCAACATCGGAGTGTCAGACTTATGAAGATCAAAAGGAATAGTAGAAATATAGTTAGCAACATCAGCCCCCACTAGCTGAGTAAGGATAGGGATGTTCCAGGAATCATTCATCAAAGTGTTAGAGATAATAAGATCATTGTTGACATCCTCCCTAGGACAAAACTCCACATGGGACCATAAATCATGCCAAAAGGATAAATTTGTGCACCCTAAATCCCAAAAAATAAAATCCTTGGCCCATTCTCTCACTTGAAGGAGCCTCTTCCACATCCTGGAGTCATCTTTCCTCTACCTAACAGAAGTCGGGTTATAGTGCTTACAATACTTCTCATGTAAGTAAATAGCCCTTAAAGAGTTAGCTGTTCAAAAGTTGAGCCAGTGCTTAAATAAATTAATATCAGCAATGTGATGGAGTTGTTTGAAGCCCAAACCACTAGCACCAAAAAAATTACAAACCTCCTTCCAAGAGCACCACCGCTTACCAGAATGATTACCCGCCCACAAAAAATTATTAAAACACCTTTCAAGAATCTATTGTGTGCTTTTCTTAATGTGTATGACTTGTAAAACATCCAAAGGCATACTCTGCACAGTGCTCTTAGGCACGGTAATACGACCCCCAAAGAAGAGAGACTTACTTTTCCAATCCAACATCCGTTTCCTTATTTTCTCCACAACTTCATCCAATTGAATCTGTCTAATCCAGCCCTTGAGTAAATTGACTCCCAAGTAATTTATAGGAAGAACTAAAATAGAAAAATGAGTAAAATTAGCCGCCCAAGTAGCAATACTTTGATTGAAAAATTTACCAAAATAATAATGACAATTATTAAAATTAAAATAAAGCCTCAAAAGCAATTAGAAACTCCTGCAAAATATGATGGATCTTCTTAATAGAGTATTTAGAAGCATTAGAAAATAAGACCCAATCATCAGCATAGGCTAAATGAGAAACAAGCTTGTTAGCCTTGTTATCAAAATGAAGCTTAGGCAGCTTGGTAAATTTATAATTGATAAAACGGGAGAAATAGTTAAAAACGAGAATAAAAATAGTTGGCAAAAGTTGGTCTCCCTGCTTAATCCCACAAATAGCATTAAAGAAACCATGGAGCTCACCATTAACAAGAATGCTATACTAATTGGAAATAAGCCAATTATGAGTTATATGGCAAAAGGAGGAAGAGAACCCTCTAGCTTTAAGCACCCCCAAAATAAATGTCCAGTTTAGGGAGTCATAATCTTTGCAAATGTCAAGCTTAGCAATCATATTACCACCCCGACACTTCTTATGAATATCCAAAAGTAATTCTTGGGCAAGCATAATATTATCAGTAATATCCTGACCTTGAATGAAAGAGGATTGGTTTGGAGAGATAATTCGATTTAAATGGGGCTGGAGGCGCTTAACAACTATTTTACTAATAACCTTAGAAATTACCAAAGTAAGAGAAATCATGCAGAAATGATCCCAACTAGTTTTATGGGTTGCTTTGGGAACCAAAACCATAGTGGCAGCAAAGAAATACTTTCTCGAGATCTCACCCTTGAAGAAACTCCAGATGGCTTGCACCACATCGTTTTGAACAATATTCCAACATTTAATATAAAAATCAGAGGTGAAATTGTCCAGACCAGGAGCTTTATTACAATTAATTTCAAAAAAATCCTGAAAAATATCCTTAGTGGTCGGAATACCACCAAGGTCTAAACCTTCCGTATAATCCCGAACATCATTAAAAAGAGGATAGGCAATGGTGCCAACACTCCGCTGAGCAAGAAAAATATTCTGAAAATATTGAAAGGCACTATCCCCCAAATCTCGAGTACTAGTAATACAATTCCCCACATCATCTTTAATTCAAATAATAAAATTATTAACCCGATGCTACTTAATGCAAGCATGAAAATATTTTGTATTTCTATCCTCTGTAGAAAATGAGTCTCCCGCGCCTTCTGTTGCAAAAATTCCTCCTCCTGGAGCGAGGCAACCATAAGTTCATTATGTGCATCTCGTAGCTAAGAGACACTATCATTGGTAGATTCATCTAGTGCTTGTAGATAATTAACAGTATGCTTGGCCTTAGTCACCCTAGCATGAATATCACCAAACACATCCCAGTTCCAAGTTCCTAAAACACTAGCAACCCTTTTATGAAGTTTCCAAAGTCAAAACCAAGCATTCCCAACCTAAAGAAATTTCCAATTATCAATAATAAGTCTCAAAAAATCATCATGCTTAGACCAAACATTTAAATAATGGAAGTGATAATGAGAAGTTTTTTTAAAAAAGTCAAAAGACGGTAAAGGAGGTTTTTGATCCGAACCCGAACTACAAAGACGTTGAACCTGNAATCACAATAAATGGGCCCATCCACCTGGACTTAAGTTTTCCTGGAAATAATCTTAACCTTGAATTTTATAGCAAAAATTGTTGCCCTAAGTGAAAGTTTTTAGTAAGAATCCTTCTATGCCACACCTTCATCTTTTCTTTATAAATTTTGACACTTTTATAGGATCCATTCCTTATTTCTTTAAGCTTATTTAATTGTAACAATCTTTTCTCATCTGCATCTTTCAAATTATAATTGAGCTCTTTAATCTCTCAATATGCCTTATGCTCAACTGGTAAGTGACAAGCTTTTCCAAAAATTAGCCTATATGGGGACATTCCTATTAGAGTTCTGTATGCAGTCCTATAAGCCCACAAAGCATAGTCAAGTTTGACTGACCAATCCATTTTTGTTGGATTCACAGATTTTTCCATAATTCTTTTAATTTTTTGATTGGATAATTCAGCCAAACCATATGTCTGAGGATGATAAGCAGTAGCAATCCTATGATTTATATGATATTTCTTTAATAATTTCTCCATTATGGAATTTATGAAATGACTTCCCCCATAAGTAATGATAACTCTTGGCATCCCAAATCTACGAAATATATTCATTTTCAAAAATTTTGTAACACTTTGAGCATCACATCGAGGTAAAGCAACAACTTCTATCCATTTGGATACATAGTCCACTGCTAATAGAATATATAAATTTCTAAAAGATGGTATAAATGGTCTCATGAAATCTAATCCCTAAACATCAAATATTTAAATTTCTAGCAAATAATTGAGGGGCATCTCATTTCTTCTAGAAATATTGCCTACTCTATGACATCTTTCACAAGTTTTGATATAAGCTTTAACATCTCTAATAATTCAAGGCCAATAAAATCCAGATTGTAAAATTTTGTATGTTGTTTCATCAACACCAAAATATCCCCTAAAATCAGAATTATGACATTTTTGGATAGTCTCATAAGTTTATTCTAATGGTACATATCTTCAAATAATCAGATCCTTTCCTTGTTTATATAAAAATGGGTCATCCCAAATATAAGTCTTAGCTTAATAAATAAATTTCCTCTTCTGTTGGTATGTCATTCCATAGAATATAATATCACTAACAATAAAGTTCACAATGTTAGCATACCACAGAACACACCACTCATTAATAATGAAGAATTTTTCATTTGGAAAATGTTCATTAATTTCATTTTCAAAACAGAGTGGTTTTTCTAATTCAAACCTGGACAAATGATCAGCAATTTGATTTTCAATCCTCTTCTGATCTACTTTTACAAAATCAAATTCTTGCAAAAGAAGAATTCATCTTATAAGTCTAGGTTTAACATCCTTCTTTTTCATTAAATACTTAATAGCAGAATGATCTGTATGCACTACACAATGAGTTCCAATTAAATATGATCTAAATTTATCAAAACCATATACTTTTGGTAATAACTCTTTTTCAGTTGTTGTATAATTAATTTGAGTTTCATTAAAAGTTTTACTAGCATAGTAAATAACTTTCAAAATTTTATCATATCTTTGTCCTAAAATAGCTCCAATAGCATAATCACTAGCAACATACATTAATTTAAAAGATTTTTCCCAGTTTGGTGAAACTATAATTGGTGCAGAGATTAGTTTTTCTTCTAATAACTTAAAAGCTTTTAGGCATTCCTAATCAAAATTAAAAATTGCATGTTTCTCCAGTAAATGGCATAAAGGCTTAACAATCTTTGAAAATTCTTTAACATATCGTATGTAGAATCCAACATGTCCTAAAAAACTCCTAATTTCCCTTACATTTGTTGGATAACGTAAATTAGCGTCACTTGAATTTTAGCAAGATCTACTTCCATACCATCTTCTGATATTTGATGTCCTAATACAATTCCTCCTACTACCATAAATTGGGATTTTTCCCAGTTAAAGACTAAATTTGTTTCTTCATAACGCTAAAGAACTTTAGGTAAATGTTATAAACATGAGTCAAATGAAGTTCAAAACACTGAAAAGTCATCCATGAATACTTCAATCCTTTTTTCAATTAAATCACAAAAAATTGCCATCATACATCTTTAAAATGTAGCGGGGGCATTACATAAACCAAAGGACATTCTTCTAAAAGCAAAAGTACCATAAGGACTGGTAAACATTTGTTTTGACTTGATCCTCAGGAGATATTTGAATTTAGTGATAACCCGTATATCCATCAAGGAAATAAAAGTATTTATGCCTGGCTAGTCTATCCATCATTTGATCTAGAAAGGGTACTGGAAAATGATCTTTCCTAGTGGTAAGATTTAATTTTCTATAATCAATGCATATTTTCCACCCTGTAACTTTTCTTGTAGGTATTAACTCATTATGTTCATTTACCGTTATAGTTACTCCTCCTTTCTTAGGAACATAATGAATTGGACTAAACCATGCACTATCTGAAATAGGGTAGATAATTCCAGCATCTAATCACTTTAAATTTTCTTTCCTTACAACTTCTTTAATGATAGGCTTCAATCTCCTTTGCGGATCAGCCCTGGGTTTGCAGTTCTCTTCCATTTGAATTCTATGCATACAAATTGAAGGACTGATTCCTTTAATATCAATAATTTTCCATCCAAAGGCTTTCTTAAAATTTTTTAGAACTTTCATCAACCTTTATTTTTCTTCCATCGTTAATTTTGAGGAAATTATAACTGGTAAAGTAGAGGAATCTCCTAAAAAGGCTTATTTTAAATGATCAGGAAGTAACTTCAACTCTAGTGCTGGAGATTTTTCAATAGATGGACAAAATGATTTATCTCTGTTTTTCGTGTCCAAAATTTCAAAACTTTCTCGAACATAACTTGAATTTTCCTTAAAAAGATCTTCACATTGATTTAGTCCCTCTTCTTGCTCGTGTTCCAAATCTTTTTCTTCAAATTTTTCTTCATAAGTAGTTCTAAAATGGCATTCACTTAGATATCTTATAACATCCATCCTATAACATTCATTATCTTTACATTTTGCAGGTTATTTCATTGATTTTGAAATGTTAAAAGTAACAGTTTGATCTTTGATGCACATTGTTAATTCTTATTTTTGTACATCTATCATTGCTCTTCCTGTGGCTAGGAAAGGTCTCCCAAAAAGGTTAGGTGTCTCTTTATCTTCCTCCATATCTAGCACAATGAAATCAATAGGAAAGATAAATTGATCCACTTTCACTAGGACATCTTCTATAACTCCTTTAGGGTATGTTATCGAACGATCTGCTAACTACAGAATTACAATAGTAGGGGTTATTTCTCTGAATCCCAATCTTTAAATATTGATAATGGTATAAGTTTAATGCTTGCACCTAAATCACATAAAGCTTTCCCATAAAATCTGTCTCCTATTGCACATGGAATTGTAAAGCTATCAGGATCTTTAAGCTTTTCAGGAAGCTTCTTTTGAATTATTGCACTCTACTCCTCACTAAGTACAACAATCTCATCATCTTCAAACTTTCTTTTCCTGTTAAGAATATCCTTCTTAAACATTACATAGCTCGGCATTTGTTCTAAGGCTTCAGCAAATGGAATATTAATTGTAAGCTTCTTAAATA
>JXCR01118348.1:174601-189407 GCA_002079205.1 Phalaenopsis hybrid cultivar | reverse complement strand
TATATATATATATATATATAAATTATTTGTTATTATTATTATTATTATATTGTTGATTATCTTTATACAATAAGATTGAAATTAAATCAATGTAATTTTTTTGTAACTAATTATAAAAACTCAAATTATTAAGTATATTACCTTACTCCCTTCTGTCGTGCCCTAGATCACTCGAACTGAGCAGCAAGGCTCGGTCAAGCCCACCACCACGCGAAGAACCCTTTTGTGAGAATCTGTTCGACTCTTTCGCACAAGCTTTCCGCTCTTCTTCTCCATTCTTCCTCTCGATATGGGTCTGACATCCTTCGGCCTACAAATCAGGTCGCAAACTGCACTCGAGCTCCACCCCGTGGAGAAGATGATTTATCACGCCGAAATTAGGGTTGGCCAACCTCTTATTTCTCATGTTTCCTCCTTCTCACAGCTTCTTTTGTGCTGGCACACTAGCCACTCCAAGCTCGATGTCGTCTCCCGCACGTGACTTTGGCTCTCCTGGTAAGTTATTTGCCTCTCGTATCAATTCATAAGGTGAACTTACCTCCCTAACTTTCGCCCCCTCACTTTTTATTCCCTTTGTTCGTTTTCCTTGACTTTTCACTTCGTCTTCCTCATTTTTTAATTTCCTCTTCTATCCGTTTTCCTTCTCTCCTTCGGTTCTTCCTTTCGTCTCCTTCAAATTAAAACGAGTCTCCACGTCAAGCCTACCCCTCGCAAAATAAAGCCAACACAAAAGGAAAAGAAGACTGACCACACCAACACTCCCAAAATATTTTCAACCAAGAAATGTTTCAACTGTCTTGGACATGGACATGTTGCATCCAACTGCTTGAATAAGAGGGCAACTTTTTTTATCGAACATGGTGCAATGGAAGAGGCAAAAAGTGAAGCCCCAGAGGATGAGATCAGAGAGTACAAACTATAAGAAAATAATGGTGAGACGCTTGTGGTTCAACCAAATCAAGTTTAAAGAGGAATTAACAATGGCTCGGGCATAACATATTCCATGTCAGTTGGATTGTGAAGAGGAAAGTGTGAAGTTTCATTATAAATTGAGGCAGTTACGAAAATTTGATCTCTACGTAAATGATGGACAAATTAAGTAGCACTGCTTGGAAGCATTTCCAGTCATATTCACTGATTTGATTGCAGAAGAGAAATGAATTGTGTCAACCAGAGATGCCAAGTGAAAGTTTCAACTAGAAATAAGCTACAATAACAAGTTTGGTATGATGTTATGACTACGTCATATTGTATTAAGCCAATTGTGGAAATATGACGAGACTACACTTCATACAGGCCACAACACCTACACATTTAATAAGGGCGGGAAGCATACTTATGTCATTAAATGAGTCAACAATGACAAGTACTCAAACGAAGATAGAAGCTATCGTGCATCGTGTTGCATTCCTATAGGCTATGAGAAAGGTGCCTGAGCAACTAGCCTTGGTGATGCTAGCAGGCAATGATAAGGAGATGCTACCTGAGACGGTGCGTTTGTTCTGATTTGTAGTATGTCATCTGGATTGCCAACCCTACAATATATTCAACATGCTCTAAAATCTTATCCTAAGATCAATGCTCCAAAATAGCTTAGCTCCTTACAAGGGGAGAAACTTGCTTTTCGGAGAAACTTGCTTTTTGATAAACTCTTTTTCTTCTAATGCATTCTTTTTTCAACTTGTATGTTTTGGTTTGAAGAGAGGTTGACTTTAATTAAACAAGCACAATCTAATTAAAATGTGTGTAAATTTCAAAACATTTGCATCACTTTCTTATCAAAAATTTCTAGTTGTTATCTTCTAATAGAAGGCAATTAAATTTTTCGACCGTATTAATTTCCTATCATTTTCAATCTTCATCAAATGTAGTGCAAAATTGTTTAAGGATAAGTGAAAGCCAAGCAAAGTTTATGAGATTGTTGCACGAGTTGTCATATCTAAAATTAAATTTACAAGAGAATAACACCCAACAAGTCCTACATCACAAGGCTCTAAATAACCCTCATTGTAGAAACTTGAGAAATTTAAGAAACAAGAAATTCATTTGTCAGGCACAAGTTTTATTTATCATAGCCCAATGTATCTCAAAGAAACATGAAACACATTGCATATTATGTAAAAGAAATGAGGGGATAGCACTAGAATTTCATAATGACACCAACAAAATTATTAATTCATATGACATCATCAAAACATCCCTAAGCCTATTGAGCATATCGACTCCTCGAACCTCCACATTCCTCTCTCCCAACCCACTATCACTTCCCTTTCCATCAGTACTACTCTTTCACCCTTCTTAATTCACTAATTACCTTGATATTGCTTCACAACAATTAGTTTAATATTTTCCAATACTCCCTTCCATCTTAGAATTCATTTGGGGAGATTCCAGCTATTTGTAAACTTAGTTGTATAACTATTGTAAAGAAAGATTTTTTTTTAAACATATTCGAGTATTATAACGTTTTTACTTAAAAGAGTTTGGCAGCAACTTCTTAATAGCTATCACATTTCAGCAGTATGATCGGAAAAGGATGTTTCACCACGAGGCTTTTGATAAGCAATAGGAAAGCAGATGTCAAACAAAAATATGACAACAATCCAAAAAACAAAAACAATGAAAAAATAGCCCCAAACAAACCAATGTTTCCCACCATCTCTGCTATCATCAACCCTCTATTACTACCTCACTAGTGCAAGTAACACCAGCTCATTTCCCTTATCAACCTTGCCGCCTATTGTACTCTCATCCCAAAAATGTGTGCTCTATCAAGCATGCCAACAAGATTGAATACCCAAAAATTGGAATTCTTACCTTAGCAAACTCAGCTGTTCTGATTTGTAATGCAAACGGGTATTAAAGAAGGTTTCACTCAAACGAATGAGATTTGCATACAAAATGCAAGTCACATATTATCTGTAATGCGCATATTATCACTGCCTCAGTTAAAGAACAATAAAGGAGAAGATTCAACACTAAATAGAAGGTATTTTAAACAAAGCCTTCAAATAGATAAAATCACCAGTCTATTATATAAGAGATCGATTATAGAAAAAAATGAAGATACCAGTACAAAGTATTTACACAACAAAAAAAATTTCACATATTTCATTACCCTCATATTCATTGGTAACTCCATCAATGTGAAAGTTCCCCACATCAGCCATCATTCATCACTATAGTTTCTTTTTTTAATATCATAAAGTGAAATGCATCAAAAGCTCACTCAACCACATTCCGGAAACAAGGGAGTCAACTACTTCTGAACCTTAATAAGGACCAAAGCACCTGAGTCCCATGGGGGGCAAAACCAAATGACTACCAATCTCATCTAAACTAGCCGTGTTACAATTTGTTAAGAATTATTAACCAAAGGGGTCTCAAAGTTAGGTTTGAAATAAAAAGAGTAGCGAATTCTTCAACCCAAAAACTTAAGCTTATTGGAGAGGCGGACCCACCACTTTATATTTCTACATCAATAAGGTTTCTACCAATTTAACATGATACAACCTAATACTATCTCATCTTAAAAATTATTATAAAGGTAAATTAAAAAGAAACAATGGGAACAAAAATCTTACAAAAATCAAATCGTTAGGAAAAAAAAAAGAAAATCACTAATAACCGATTATGGAAGAAACGATAATCAATAGGATGTGTTGTAAAAAGAGAAATTATAAAGTGAAAATATAATACTGGAAGGATTGTAGGGAGCGCCAATAAAATCATGTAGTAGAAATGGCCTTAGATAGTCTAATCACGCAAAACGAAGGGCTCGATAAGATTATCAGATAGCATAAATGTAGTGAATTAAAGAAGAAATAGCAAAAATAGGGATAACATTATTAATTATTATACAAGTAGGCTAACTCAAAAAGGCTTTAATCCACAAATAGCACATAGGAATAAGAGATAAAGGAACGAAATTCAAAAGGCTGAGACTCAAAATGTGTTTAAAAAACCTAAGTCATCAATCCAAGTGCACTTATCAATACATGCTCAAGAATGAAGGGCTAAAAGATAAGGCAAGGCTTCATGATGGATGGATATGGACAAAAATTATGGTAGCAGACATGATGTACCTAGCATAATATTACATTTGATATAACAACATTAAAAAAAAAAGAACTATAAAAATTATGTGTACTTGAAAAAAAAAAACAGGACTAGCATATCAAGCACAATATTATTACTACATCATTTAAATGAGCATAGAGGATGAAAGTACGAACGAAAAGAAATTGATCATGCATGAACAAGATTAAAATGGACTATATCATGTCCGATTGGCATCCTGAAGCCATTTAATAAGTTTTCAGACACTATTTTTCTCCATTAAAATCCAATTTGCATGATTGAAAATGTTTAAGATGATAATGAAGTAAAATAGATCCAACTATAAAAGTACTGTCACATATAGAACATACAGATTGATTTCCGTTGAATTCAAAGAAGGCCTCAGGTCCTTTTTTCTTGAGCATGAATAGAATACTCATCAAAAGCAATGAGCTACTATTATGTCTAGATCCAATCTTTTTATCACGTAGAAGAGCAAAAATCCTCCTGATGTCCTTCCCAGATATGCTATGCCCACCAATGACTTGAATTAGCTGAGCAATTTTCAATATCAAATTGTAATTTTCTCCTATGGCAAACCAATCAAGAAGAAAAGTAAGAACTCCTGCTCTAAAGCATGAAGTTTGGTTGGTGATTGAATCCTTCAACAAATTCTGGAAGACATCTAGTCCAAAATGCTGCAGTGAAATGCTGCTCTGCCACCGAGAACATATGAATAGTTAGAAACAAAAAAACTCAAGAAAGAAATACAACATAAAATAGGACATACAAACCTTTTGTAGGACATTAAAGAAAAGCAGAATCACATCATCATTCTGTAAAAAATAAAATAAAATAGAATGTTCAAAAAGAAAACATGTTTGAGGTAACAAAGCTACTCCTCTCTATATTTTATAAGCAGAGCGATCTTGTCAAGCATCAAAAAGACAAACACCTTTATGACTGCATTTGCCTGCATGTCAAATTTTCCATCAACAAGCATATCAAGAAGAGCATTCAGAAGTCGTTCACTTGGTTGCCACTTGCAAAAGTCGAGCAAGAGACTCTGTAAAGTTTGATAACCCATACCAACCAGTGCTCTAAATTCAGCCTGCATTTAGAAAATGGCATTCAACAGAAAAAACAAAATCCAAGAGAATGTAAAGTTTGACAGAGCACTCTAACAAGAAAGTAAAAGATAAAAAGTAACACTCTGAAGATAGGTGCAATAAATAATCATGAACTGCTTTGGATGGCAAAAAACAAAGAAAGTAATCAGCTAATTATGGTATGCCAACGAAATCCAATCAACGAGCATAGTATGTAAGAAATGAGGTTTTCTAAAGAATCAGGGGCTTGGATATACATAGGCAATGCTACACAAGTAGCAAGAATGGAATGCTTTTAACTCTTTCAGATATAGGGTCTGCTTGAGGTAGCTATAGCTTATTAAAAAGTTGTTACATAGCCATTGTGTCAGAAAGCTGCTGCACAGAAATTACTATCGAGCAACTGTGTTTGTTTGTTTTGTACAGTTTTGCAGCAGTTATGCTGTAGTTGTTTATGAATAAATGTCATTTTTGCCTTATAGTATTGTGTTATTTATAACAANGGGTATGTTTGAGGCAGCTACAGCTTATTAAAAAGTTATTACACAGCCATTGTGTCAGGAAGCTGCTACACAGAAATTACTATCGAGAAACTGTGTTTGTTTATTTTGTATAGTTTTGCAGCAGTTGTGCTGCAGCTGTTTATGAATAAATGATATTTTTGTCTTATAATATTGGGTTGTTTATAACAGAACCAATCTTGATTGCTCACTTCATACATGAAAACAGATATCCAATTTGAATATTATATAATAGAAACTTAGACATCACCAAATAGTAACACAACAATCAAAATTTTAAATAAAGTTATTAAAACAACAATTAATAAGATCATAATATTGGTTTTTAAAATTCAGGCAATTAATGTTACGAGATAATCCCTCCTCCAATGAAACTCTCCACATCTCGAGATTATGTCAAGTAACTTCATAGAGAACAAGTAAAATGACATGTCGTAAATTTCTGAAGTTGCTTTCTGAATTCGCATCACTTGCTAAATAGAATTTGCTTGTGATGTACTGGGGTCATTAGCGCATGAAGCAACCAACTATGAAATTTAGTTTCTTATGAAAATTGCACCATCTTTTTTCTTTTTCTCAACAATAAGACGCTTGGATCGACTAGCAGATTCAACTTCATTAAAATTAGATGTGGGGTCTTCATTAGAGTTAGCAATTTGCTCGGCATCTACATGCTCAACCATGCCAACAAACTCTCTCTCGCTTGGGGCTCATACATGATCACTTGTGACCACGACTTCACCAAACATACAATTCAACTTTACTTCAAGCTTGGGTTCAATGCTGCTTAATTTAAATTTTTTGGCATTTGGCATGACCTACAAATTAACGGATGACATAATGATGTAATTGAAAAAAAATATTAAGAACTGAACGTTTCATAAATTATCACCTACAATCTCTTGGCCCAACATTCTTCTGACGCATCGATGGTTAGATTTACTAGATCCCAACTCAAGCTTATGGATCTCCGTTTTTACTCTTTTCATATTTTTCAGTCCCTTTTTCAACTGATTCCACTAATTTTTTAATTGTATTCTATCATATTCTCTTCTTGTGCATTCCTCAAAATTTTTAATTATAATTAGTCAGTCTTACTTGTTAAAGTAGGTGGTTGGCTTGTTTCTCAATTTCATCTCTTTAAGATAAAGATCGCAAAATATTAGCTTCACATCTTTATCCTTCATGACGCAAAAAAAGAAACTAGTCCATAAAACACTGTCATTATTGGATCCCAAGTCCCGGATGTGAAACTGAAGGGTGTGTTAGGCAGTAGCCAACAAGCGTAAAATTTATTGAAAAATCATGTCATGAATCGTTTTGATCATTGTATAAATGTTAAACTATCTCTGGAAGCAACGCATTGTATACTCTCAATGCAGTGAAAAGTGTGCAATGGTCGATACACCGGTGCCCAGGAGTGTCAAATAAGCAAGAATTCTCACATTGCAGACGGATACAGTTAAAAAATTTAGTCCATGAAACTAATATAAGAATAAGATCTTGGAATATAGATATTGTCGCGCATAAATTAATGAAATTAATTGATATTATGACTCATAGAAAGATAAATATTTTATGTATTCAAGAAACTAAATGGGTTAGAGAAAAGACTATGGAGATTGATATCCTAGGTTTTAAACTTTGGTATTGAGGGAGGATTCACACTAGAAATGAAGTAGGTGCAATTATAGATAAGCGTTTACAAGATAATCTTATAAAAATTATTAAAATTAGATAAAATTGTAGCCCTTAAGATTGTTGTCGATACTAAAATTTTTAATATTTTAAGTATTTATGCTCCTCAAATAGGTTTAGATATAGGTTCTAAAGAAAAATTTTGAAATAACTTAGAAAAATTAATATAGATGATATCTCTCGAAGAAAAAAATTTTATAGCAGATATAAATGGGCATGTCGGTAGAGTGGTAGAAGATTTTAAAAATATTCATAGTAATTACAGTTTTGAACAGATTAATGAATAAGGTAGATTCATATTTGATTTTGCTTTAGCATATGATTTTGTTATTGCTAATATATTATTCAAGAAAAAATATGGGCATATTATTACTTTAAAAAATGGATCTTTTAAAACATAAATTGATTATTTTCTTATGAGAAGAAGAGATCGTCTAGAATGTAATGATTGTAAGATCATTCCAAATGAGAATTTAAATACTCAATATCGATTATTAGTTATGGATTTTAAAATAAATATTATAAAATAAATAATGTTATGAATCATTATCATAGGATTAGATGGGGCATCTAAAAAAATAAATAAACTTCAAGATTTCAAGATTTGGTATGTTCATGAAGAAGCAAATTATAGGTGATATAAAAGTAACTGACACCATTAAATAAGTGGCAAAAGATGAACTTGAAGAATCAAAAGAAAAAATTCCTATTAATAAAAATAGTTGGTGGCGGAATAATACTGAGTAAGAAAAGAAAAAGTATATGAATAGTTATAAAAACTGATTTAAAAATAAAAGCTTAGATAACTGGGAAAAACATAAAATTACCCGTGGGGAATCTAACAAAACAATCTGTGATGTTAGAAATACTGCTCTTAGTAATCTTTATAATAAATTACATACTTATATGTATAAACTAGCTAAACAAAGAGAAAAGAGAAGCACAAATTTAACTCAATTGTATTAAAGAAGAAAATCAAAAAGTGTTTTTCTTAGAAAAAAAAGTTTTACATAAGTGGGTGAGTTATTTTGATAAATTTTTCAATGAAGTTTCTGAAAATGTGATCGACCTTAACGATCTTAATAATGTTAATAATAATAAAATAATTAATCTTAATCATCCCATTAGTAAAAAAATTTGATTATCAACCATTGCTTACTAAACTCTTTAATATTATCTTATCAAATTTTGATTTAAGTCAGATATGTCTACAATGAAAACTATACATTTATTGAGAGGTTTGAAGAAGAAGTACAGAAGGAATAAGGATGATCTACATATACAGAAGAATGGTGCTGATATGACTTCTACTCAAGGCAATAAAGATATTTATAACAAATTTGTCACTTGTGTTCAAACAGAAGAAGGATTGACCAAATATTTTTCTATTTCAATTGGATTATATGAGGGATTAGCTAAGCCCATATCTTTTTGCTTTACTTATGGATGCTCTTACTGGACATTCATAGGAGGATGTACCATGTTTTATGCTTTTTCCTGATCATATCCTTTTTGTGGATAAGAATAGAGAAAGAGCTCAGAAAAAACTTGAATTATGGAGGTCTACATTAGAGTCTAAAGGTCGTCGTTTGAGAAAAACTAAATCTAAATATATAGAATGTAATTTTAGTAATAGTAGCCCTAGCGACAGAGTTGTAACTATGGGTGATCAAATCATTAAAAGTTGTAAACTCTTTAGATATCTCCGGTCTATTGTTCAAAGTGATGGTGATATAAATGGGGATGTTATTAGTGGAAATCAAGTTGGTTAGCTGAAGTGGAGGAATGATTCTGGATTATTGTGTGATAGAAAAGTACTGTTTAGACTGAAAAGAAAGTTTTATAAGATGGTGGTGAGACCTGCAACGCTCTATCACACTGAATGTTGGCCTTTAAAAGAGAAGCATAAAACTAGGTTAAGTGTTGTCGGGATGAGAATACTTAGGTGGATGAGTGACTTTACACTTAGAGACCAAATGCGAAATGAATATATTTGTGATACGTTTGTTGTAGCTCCAGTGGCGGACAAAATTAGAGAGAGTCGCCTTAGATGGTATGATTACATTAAACATCGACCATCTGATGATTTGGTTAGGAGAGTAGATGTTTTAAATTTGACTTATGTTAAGAAAGACAGAGGTAGACATAGAAATACTTGGGCAAATTGTATAAAAAATGATCTTAATTTAGAATTGAATGAAAATATGACACTCAATAGAACGCAAATGAGAAAAAGGATTCATGTAGCCGACCCCACTTAGTGGGATAAAGGCTTGTTGTTGTTGTTGTTGTTGTTGTTGTTGCATTTTTATCCTACATGATCGACAAAGGGATTTCTTTTGTCTTTACCATGATGACTATTAAAATAAAAAGAATCAAACAACTTAAATGTGTGGCACATAATATAAAGTTATCTCATAAAAACATAAAGTCTGATTTAAAATTTCAAGACTCGAAAATGTAACATAAAAGAAACATTTGAAATCTATTAACACTTCACCAACACACACCACCATCATCAACACAAACACACCACCTCCAACCCAAACACACCACCACGTCCAATCCAGCACAACGCCACCACCATATCATCAAATCGACACACCACCAACATATCATCAAATCGACACACCACCACCATATCATCAACCCAACACGCCACCACCTCCAACCCAACACACCACCAACACTACACTAAGACCACACCATCAACATACAACCATCACCACTGCAATGTACACACACCACCACCATATCATCAACACAAAAACACCACCACCTCCAACCCAATACACCACCATCAACATACCACCACCACCACCACTTACATGTACACACGCCACCACCATATCATCAACACAAACAAACCACCACCACCAAACAAACATGCCACCACTCCCATCTACCACACCAACAAACCACCATCACCACACCATAACCACACCACCACCACCAATCCTGTGTACACACTACCACAAAAAACTTCTCTGGGAATCTTTGAAGCATTCTAACACATTCTCGTCACCTCCATAGCATTCCAAGGCCTTCATAGACCTCAAACTTGAGAGCACTCAATTACATCCACACCCACATTCCACTCGGTAAAATGTTATCCCATTTCTTCCAAAAACATCCACAAAACACTATTGAACAAAATCTCATAACCCCAAGCCCAATTCACTACCTCCACTCCATCAATTTCTCAAAGCTAAAAACCATCCTTTTTTTCTTTTGGTTTTGCATCAAAACATTTCATCCGAGAAAGAGGGCAACCCACCAAGACCAACCAAAACAAGAAATGGAGCATATTAACCTGCCATAAAGCAGAAATGGCATCGCACCCTCCAGAATCCACAAAGATAAACACATTCCAAGTTCATTCATTCCAGAGGCCACAAAATCCAATTTCAGCCATTCCAGAGCCCACAAATCTCAAATTCATTTATTCCAGAGGCCACAAATTGAAAAAAGAAAGTCACAAAAAAAAAATCCTAAAACCACAAAGCAAGTAGAGCAAAGAGCACAAACAACAAATAAAATGGCAGAGAAAACCAAAATCCAAAATCTCATTTTCACTCTAGTGGAATATCGATTTCACGGTAGAGCAAAACCACAAATTGCATAAGGAAAGCAATACATTCCAAATCAACCTCAAACTGCAAAGATAAATGATCGAGGATACTGTGGAAGAGCGAGAAAAGAACACCTCTCACATCACGGATGGGAGAAAGAAGATGGCCTTAGAGCAGAGACGCGAAAGTAGCAACAGAAACTCGAGAGAGGTAAAGAAGCGAAGCAGCTAAGGAAGATATGCGAACGAGCTGGGCAGAGGCGCGGGGGCAAGGCGGGGAAAAATAACATAAAAAACACATATAACAGGGGTACTAAATCGTGGCCTGCATTTACAGGCACATCGTCAAAGACGCTGTCGCGCCACCTTTTCGAAACAAACGAATTTGCAATTTGAAACCACACCGCAGTCGTCCTGTCGCGCCAAATAAACCCATAATATGAAAATTACTTCCACACAAATAAATCAATATTATTTACCTTATCCCAATGACTTCAATTATTAATCTATCATTATCATCATTCCCTTTCACCCAACTACAGGCATTATATGAATTTTCAACCTCTACTCATTTCTATGAAGTGGAAAATTAAGGATCTATTTGGGGTAGTTGTAGATGTTTGGAGAATCAAATGTGAATCTGCTATAGAAGAAATGGTTTTTCGAAAAAATGCGACGACAATTACAAATTTATTTCATTTGCAAAAATAAGACCATAACTTTCTAGCAGTCACTGCACTTTAATACCTCAGGTTGAAAAAAACAGTTTTCTACCACAAATTTCTAAAAAAAACAAGAAATTAGTTCTCCAAAAAAAAATATGGTGGCGGTATGAAAAGCAAAATAGGCAGAAAACTATCTCAAATAGACCCTAAGTGTTAAATTTATTTAGCATCTGTCAATTGCAGAAACTTTTTCTTTCATAAACCCATTTTCCAATATAATTCCTTCGCAATCTACAACCATAGATGGTTCATCTATTGACTTTCTTGTATATGCCTAACTCTCTAATTATTTTCTAAGACTTGGGCTGCATTTTTTTTTTGGCATTTTGGACTGTATTCTGAACCAAGTCGTAATTTCACATGTTTGACACTCACGGTTGGGTCAACCTCTATTCTTCGAGAACTTTATTTTATTCAAATATCACGGCCACAAAAGCCGCTATGCATCCCGCATTTTGTTTTGTTTTTGCCTGATTTACCGAGAGCCTCAAGTTTGTTCCCTTAACCTTTGGAGTTCGAGCAGAACGGAAGGTTACAATCGAGTTGATCCCTAGATGAATGGAGTGAGAGAGTTGGCGCCCAAGTTCTCTCTACTGCAGAGCCGCTCGGTGCCTTATTTCTCTCCATCGCTTGCAACTTCAATATTTGTACGGCTACAGAGTTTGGATCTTCTTAATCCAATATTTCATATGCATTCGTAATTACTATATCAGTCATGTTAAATTAAAATAATCTTTAGAAGTGATGGGACAGAAGCCAAATTCATTCGATTGTTACTTATACATTATTTATTGACTAATGAATTCTTTGAGCTATGAATCCTGCTATGATCAATATCTTGCCTTACGAGCTTTCTACAAAAAAAAATTATTTTTTAAACTAATGCTTTTTAAAATTGATTATCAATTTGCTCATTTATCATTTTCAAATCATCTAGAAAGCAATAAAAAGTTTATCAAATAATCCTTAAAGCTCCATCTACTGCGAGATTCTTAAATACAACTTGTAGCTCTATTTTAGTTTGCCCGACTTATAAATTATTGCTAATGTAATTTATGTATCATTGAGTGTTGGGAATTATTTTTCAAGTTTGATAAAGATTTTCTAATGCATAGTTTATGCTGCTTGTAATAACAAAAAATATTCATCTTTGATAATGAATTTGTATTTGTAAGGCCAAATAACAATATTTCTCTTAATTCTACTATTTATCTTTGAGATGGATTTCAACTTGTTTAATAGAATATAGTTAAATATGAGAATTACAAATCTTTATAAAAAATATGAACTCTATATAATACGAGCAGATGGTTATTTCAGACATTTAATCACAGATAATATTTTCAAAACTTAATTTTTCAAACAGAGCAACTGCTTCCAGAGCTCTAACTTTTAAACAACAGATTTTCCACAAATTTTGAACTGAGATTTTAGACAGCCACAACTGTCTCAAACTCACCCTTAATTTTTCCCCTTCTTATTTTACCAAGCATCCAACCTGATTTTCTCATTCCAACCATAATCAAATTGGTTTTAAGTACTCCTTCAACACCCAACATAGATCCTTAAACCCAAGTCGAATAAAAACTTTACAAAATTTCTCTAAATCACCAATTTATTCTCTTGCATCATAGTCATGAGGACCACCATTAAAACGAACCACTAACGCAAAGTCTCTCCTTTTCTACATTTTAATTCATTTATATCATAGATCCATCATATCTAGATATCACTTCCACATCATTTTGACAAAAATTACAAATTTGAACTTAAGACGATACCGGAGTTAACCTAAATACAATGGGAAATGCAAATTTTATTAATTAAATCAAATAGGAATTACAATTAACACACTCAAAACTAGAAAAAAACAAAAGAAACGACACAAAGACCAACTATGGCTTAGGTTGGGGGTGGTGTGGTTGTGGTTTAAGGTAGGAGTCGTAGGTAGGGATGGATAGGATGACTGAAAAACAGTTAGCAAGTGGTTGATGGGGCAGTAGGGTTGCGGCAATAGGGAGGCTACAACAGGTGAAGAGAAAAGGGGTGGACGAGCTGCTGTAGGGGAGGAAGAAAGGTAAAGTTGGGCTACAGTAGAGAAGGATCGGTTGTAGGGTAAGAAGCCGAAATGTCGGCAGCTAGGGATACGACTGGGAAAGAGGAGTGGCGGGATTACGGAGGAGAAGGATGGTGGCATGGGGAAACAATAATTGGACTGGTCCCAGTGGTTTGTAGTAAGAATGGCGAGGGCAATAGGGAAAAGGATGTGTGGGAAGCACAGTTAAGGAAAAACACCACCTCGAAAGTGAGATGCAGCTAGAACACCACTCAACCCTTGGAAGCTAATCAACATCTTGGAATGAGATACAGCAGGAGCACAACTCACCCTTTGATAAGGCCCTAGAAATGGAAACGGGGGACTCAGACGACTAAATTGACAGAAACACAATAAAAATTGACCTAAAACACCACAACAACCTAGATAAACTTAGGGTAAATAAGAGTGGACACCACTCCACATAAGAGGCGATAATCCCATGTAAGGAACCTCCGACTACGCATTTGAACTGTTAAACCCCATCCTGAGGGAGAGACGCCCCGTCCTGGTCAAGCGGGAGATGTCGCGCTCTAGTACAGACGAGGCAATTATCACGCACTCATGGGGAGACACGATCCAGTTTATCTCTAGGGTGCCCCGCTTCACAAGTGGTTTTTTCGAATAAGACCACGCACTTTCTAAATTTCCTCCTTTATTAGAGATTTTCAATTAATTCATCAAAACTAGATTATATACATTAGTGAATATTATTTGTGAGCATCACCATAAGAAGTTTCTATCGACCTTTTTTATGTTATGCTAGTGTGATAAAAAACATGATTGCCTCTCCATCAATCATATCTTTAATAAATTAAAGTTACATTTGACACCATTTTTTTTTCTTGATGGGCATCAAATCTTTTCTCTTATTACTCAATCATGTCATTTCAAATTCAATAAAAATCGCTTGAACATTCTTCAACTATTATCATTAATTGTTTTAAATCAAAATTTGCCTCCATGATAGTTGTTCCTAGCAAGAAACAAAATTAATTCATATGTACTAATTTTTTTTTTTTTTTTTT
>JXCR01118348.1:90395-139294 GCA_002079205.1 Phalaenopsis hybrid cultivar | reverse complement strand
TTTTTTTTTTTTTTTTTTTTTTTTGAAAAGTAAGACCACAGCTTTCTAGCAGCCATCGTAGGTAGTCAGACATGGTGGGAAAATGCACCTTTCGGCAGCAGCTTTTTGAGAATGGAGGCAAAAAACAGTTTTACCAAACAAGAAAAATTATTGTAAGGTACCGCACCGCCATCCCAAACGCAGCCTAATAGGAGAACTACAGTGCAATACTTATCTTTATTAGTATACAAATCCACAAAAACTACTGAAAAAAGGGGCATTTACATAAATAGCACACAACTCTTATGTATCTAAATATCTCACTACTAAACTTACATATTTAAACACATACCACTCAAATCTTTAACATTGCATAGTAAACGGCACTATTACGATTTTTTAAATGTGAAATACACCTTTTCATGTATAGGTTTAAAGCACCAAAATGCTATGTAGGTAAATATGAAAGTTTTCGTGTGACATATGTAAATAATTAAGAACAGTGTGCTAGGTTTGTAAATTTAATAAAAAAAAAAAAATAATACAAGCAGTGTCCATAAAGACAGCAGTGAAAACAAACTAAATATAGAAATTTACCAAATCGAAAACCCATCCAAGCAAAAAAATTCACCTTATATGATTTGGAAGCTCCGTTCCATTAGAGCATGCCTTTATGCATGGAAAAATGGTTAGTAGAACCTTCATGATCCATCTTATTGAAAGTTCCCAATAACCCAAAGAGACCAGCATGGAACTTTTCACTGATGATTCATCATAATGAAATTTGATATCTTCAGGAGCAAGAAGGAAAGAGCAAAGTGCTCTGCTCAATCCAACAGAATAATTGTTCCACTCAATCAAATTCGAACCATCTGACATATCAAAGAAAGAGGCTATTTTTGCAATGTCAGAGTTGTCTTTTGTGGGTTGGGGGTTAACTGTTTGAGAGTCGGATGCAGCCGACCCAAAGCTCACTTGAAACTCTTGAAGCATGAAAGCAGGCCAACACACACTATTTGCAAATTTATGTATTCGTCCATTTTCACAGAGGATCTGCAAATTGTTCATGTTCCCAAAACTGCAGCACTTATTAAAGACCAACAAAAGACATGTTTTCTATTGCTAACAGAAAAACAACCAACCAACTCAGAAAAATATAAGACCTCCACAGAGAATGCAAACAACAAAATCAACCATAGATATCAAAAGAAAGAATGTTTATTGAAACATAAAAATGATTTCTTTGGATTAGCATCAAACCAATATGTAAATCACAAAGCATTAAGAAAATAAGAACAAAACAGCAATTTAACAAAACAAAATAAATTTAAATACTTAAAAAAATATTAAGAACAAATCTAACCACAAATCACAAAGGCAAGCATTCTTGAAGGATACATTGATTCCCTTAGTACTCTCATGGAAATAACTTGCAGATGAAAACTTCCGAATATATAGTTTCTGCTGCATTCCAAAAACTTTATTCTTCAATTAACAGCATTAGAAATGCAAATGTAAATAAAAAAAGAAAAATAACAAGCGGAATAGATCATAAGTATACTTTTTCGGGGGATAAAATAATCTAGCACTATAAGCAACAAAAAACACATAGCGGACTTCCACTGATATTTTTAAAAACACAAGGTAAACTTATTTAGATCAATTAGCAGTTTGCATTAAGCAGAACTAAATTTGAATTTAACCTCTCAAGATTGGATTAGTCAATAAAAATGATTACGTCTTGAAAAGAATATGTGTGAACATGGCAGTTGACAAAAATTGCAGCTGAAAGATCCCGAAGATATCATTTCTGCTGAATTCCAACAAGTGTACTCTTCAAATAACACATTAAAAATGTAAAGTTTAATAACTTGAAAAAATAATGTGCGGTAGAAATCACAAGTATGTTTTTTTTCCAAAAGGTAAAAGCATCCAGTACAATAAACAGCAAAGAAAATTATATCGTAAACTTGCATGGAAATTTGAATTTTAAAAAAACAATAAAAAAAAGGTAAACTCATGCACGTCAATAAGCAGGTTGCATCAAGCAGATCTAAATTTAAAGTGCCGTTATCTAGATTGGATTAATCAAAAAATTATTATTACTCCTTGAAAAGGATTAGTGTGAAGACAGTTTTTTTTTAATCAAAATAAATCTTGCGATTTACTTAGTGTGAAGACAGTTGAAATAGCTATTTGTTCATAAAACTTTTCGCATTCATTTAGAATGTGAGAGGCTCAAATTTGCAAAAAAAAAAATTTAAAAATAAAGCCAACTCATGCATGTAAATTAGCAGGTTGCATCAAGCAAATTTAAATTTCAAGTGAACATTATCTAGACTGCATTATTCAAAAAGTATTATTAATCCTTTAAAGGATTAAAGTGAAGACCGCTGACATAACTATTTTCTCATAAAAATTTTCAGATTCATCTTGTATCTGAGAGGCTCAAATTTGCAAAGAAATTATAAAACAAAGCCAATTTATGCAGGTTCATTTAACCGGTCATATCATTATATCCAAGTTCAAATGAATGGAAACAAGACTGGATTATCATCTGCGTTGCTTTTTGAAGTGAATGTATGTGAAAAGAAAAATGTAAATATGAGCTAGTAGCACTTCTCAGACCAAATTTGCATCTGCATCGGTCCGCCTGATTCTCAAATTATCAATTAAATTAACTCATCCACTTAATCAAACCATCTACAGGACAAAAAAAATACCATCAAAATTAATATTACGACAGCAAAAGTTGGCAATGAGCTCCCAAAATAAAATATACAGTGCAAAAAGTTTAAACAAAGAAACAAAACTCTGCAAATTATTACTTCTCTAACTACCTATCATCTCCACAAAGGATGGTACCCCTAGAGTCTGAAAATTTACTTGATGGAGGACCAATTCCATCAAGCAGAACTTCCAAGCCACCAATGCTTCTGAAATGATTTTGCGCCCTGGAATTATCAAACAAGGCTAAATTTAAAGCGCCCAAAGTCAAATACTGAAGAGATAGATCAGTCCAATGCTCTTTGAAGTTCAGCCTTCTAAGGACCCGCAAAAGCTCTGTAGTGAGGAACACGAATAATAAATAAAAAGAACTACTCAAAATGAAAAAAAAAAAAAATATGAATACTTCTAATTGAAAAATTATCAACATCAAATCACACTCAATAGCAAGTAAAGCCAAATATAAGGGGCTACGCTTGCTTCTACAACACAAGGTAAGGCGTACTGGCAAAAGATATCCAAAAATAAACCATTCTAAAAAAGAAAAGAAGCACTACTAAAAACAATAGTTCAATCAGTAATCAACGATAAATAAATAATCAATCAGCAGAATAATAATTAACAATATTATATAAAAACATTCAGCAGGAGGATACAGAAACAACATGAAAGAAATCAAATTTATCTTTTATTTGAGGAAAGCAAGAATACATATAACCTCTAGGACACAAGGAGGATCAATGAACATATTTAAGATGATAAGATCGATTTACACAGTTCCCTTGAGATAATTGATTTACACAATTAATGGTAAATATCTACTTCTTAGAATAGCAAAAGGCAGAGCCTGTAAAAAGTACCTACTAAAAAAAGCATAGAGAACAAAAATATACCCATTTCATGTCCAATAAAACTAGATAAAAATATTACTGAGATCATTAACAGCTAATAAATATCTTTGAAATCCAGAGAAATAAATTAAACGCATCTCCCCCCATGAGAAATTTTAGGGTTGCTACTCAATCAATTGATAAATATCCATGATTGTATTATAAATTTATTTAGGAAAACATTTCATTACATATTAAAGTCTGTTTGGAATACTTTTTAATTTACTTTTATTTTTATTTTTGCTTTTGCATTCAGAAACATGTTTATTCAAAGTATTTTTCAAATATTTTACATTTTTGTTTTCAAAAACAAATCAACTTGCTTTAAAAAAAAAACTTAAAACAAATTTTTAATGTTTTAATTTAGATCAAGGAGCAATAATCATAATAGTAATTTAAACGAGTTATTGTGCATCATAACATCTAGTCAAAGGCATGAGACACGTACTCACTGACGTGAGAAGTTTGAAAATAGTAATAGAGATACGATTGATAAGGCATTAGTCTCCTTGAGAAACTTGGTAAGATTAAATATGTTATCCTTGCCAAACTTGAGCAGAGAATTGATGGGTGATGTGCATTAGCCTCCAAAATTTTTTATATTTTTATGAGATAATTGGTCCAAAGTTACTTGTAATGAAAATTAGGAGAATTTTTCCTAACATTAACCACTCCAATTAAAACTCATAATAAACATGACATTAGTAGAGTATTTAACTTATTGAAATTTGTTGCTTTAAATTTTGTCATATCTGCCCTATTGTATGCAGAAGATTAGATTTTCAATTAACATCATTTGAGTTCATTTAGATAAACATTACATTCTATACATTATTGACTCAATCCCTATACATAAATGATCGAGTTTGTTTAAGAGATGAAATTGAAAAGTGTTGCATAGACAAGGAGCTTTGAGAGTTAAAGTTTGTCAAATCTACCATATTGCATGCAGAGGATTACATTTTCGATGAACATCATTTTGAGTTCATTTAGATAAACATTACATTATATACAATATTGACTCAATTCCTATACATAAATGATCGAGTTTTTTTAAGAGATGAAATTGAAATCTGTTGCTTAGAAAAGGAGCTTTGAGAGTGTGCATTTTTTAAAACTTTCTTTTAGCCTTCAAAGACCTCATGCAAATGAAACCAAAATATTTTAGCGGGATTCACGGTCAAGTATTTGATATAAATTTGTTGCATTAGATAACTAGAAAAAAAAAATTAAATCATTTCTGAAGTCAAACCTTATCAATTCCAATCTTTGTGACAAGTTGGATGAAACTTAAAAAGAAGATTTTATGACCCCATCATACAGGAACAGCAGGCAGCCCGAGAACAATGTGGCAAGAGCAGGATAGCCAATTTGGGATTCAAGAAGAGTTCGGTGAATTTCAGAATAAAAACTAGCTCTATCTAAAATCATTGCACACTTATCCAAGTGGAGTGTCATTCTAATTTGACTTATTATTAAAGCGCACAATTTAGGTTTAGCATTGGCATATCTATCAAAACAAATGAGCAAATTTGAATTTGAAAAGTTGACGTGTTTCTCAAAATACTTACTCATCTTTCAGTGTGTATGCACAGCTTACAAAATATTATAATTGAGTTGAATTCTAACTCGAATGTGCAAACAAATTTAAAAAAAAAAACAAGTTCAATTACTTTCCTAACTATTCTATTTTAAAATGCAAACAAACTTTTCATTCAAATTTCATTATTGTGCACATTCTTTCCACTCACATGTCTTAATTTGCAAATCAAACTACCTGTTAGAATTCATTTTGCATTTCAAAGACACATAATTTGTTTACACGGTTCATAACTTTGCCAAAAAGGACCACATAAATTTTTTTTTTTCTACTATAAATAAGCGAGTTCGATTCTTCTTCACTCTTCAGTTTATTTCAGTGTCTTCAGAGAGTTCGAGAAACAATTAGGAAGATCTGATTTTAATTTTTTTCAGTTAGTTTTGAGCATTTATTTTTATGCTATTGGGCACCTTCATCTTTAACTATTGCCAGCTACTTAGTCCTGAAGTATCACTTCCCTTGTTCACTTGAGTCCAATCAATGTAGACTCAGTGAAATTCCTAGATCTATCCAGCATAGAGGGCCTAGCGGAGTCCCACGCACCATCAAAAAATGTGCATGATCATTATCATAAGACACATTTGTCACGGCCCGACTCGGGGTTCGGAATTAACAAAGACGGGCACAGAACGGTCGAATGGTGAAAATTAAATTTTCTATATTAACTTACAATTTAGCAGATGAAAGAGTCATTACAAATTAAATTACAGCAGTACAATTAAAATTACATATTTACCAGTTGTCCCCATCGTCTATAAATATTTTCTCATTTATTGATCATTTTTTAATAATTTAATTAAACCTGAAAATTTTGTTAAAACAACTGTGAGCTAAACGAGTCGGTCAATGTTTATACTCCTAAACTATAGCAATACAAAAAAAAAAAGAACAATATATATAAAGTTAAATATTTTCATAAATCAATATAAACATTTAATAAGTTAATCAAAGAGTCTATATCAATATCATTTTAATATCATTTTACATCTATACAACTGTCACAAGAGACATCGTCTTAAAATTTTACCACTTAAGGCACTTCAATATCAATATTTTTTTCATTTACATGCACGGGAATATTAGTATTTCTCACTAGTATCATCAAGGGGTATTCCACCATAGTTAAGCATGCACATGCATGCATACTATAAATCATTTCGTTTACAATCTAAATATCATCCAATATCTTTCTTTAATAGCAGACAAGTGCAGTGAGTAAGTATAACTATGTGGATCACTGACATCCATTTCTAGATATTCAAATTGAATAATAAGACAGAATAATCATATTTTATTTTCATTAACAAGATATCTTGACTAACGACATTCTAATGAGAGTGACTTAGATGATAACATTATTAACATAATTTAGAAGTAAGAGTACTCATCTCGATGACGTGTAATTTGCTATTGGTCTTGACGTCGATTCTTTTAGAAATTGAAAGCCTGACACGGTATTCATGTTATTCGAAATTTAATTTATACACAGATATAATAATTTATTATTTTATTTAGACAATAAGTACAAAATTTCCATTATTATTTTCTTTTTCAAAAATCCTTATTAAATATTTTAATTAAAATTAATAAAACTTACCTTTATAAGTTTCGACCGAGCCCTAAACTCAAATGACGACCCAGTCTCGCACGCACGAGCTGATTCCCGCAAGGCTCGACCCAACCTTATGTGAAATTTTCATCTTCCTATCGCTTTCGTACGGCACTGCTCAGCTCGACAGAACTCCTCCAGTCGAACTCCAAGCGCACGCACTTCTTCTCTTCTTTGTAGACGCTCGGCTAGGGCACAATCACATGCAAGGAAGCTCCTCCTTCGTCCTCCTCTTCCTCTTCGACATGACACGGTACCAACGCTGCCTCCTCCTCTGCTTAATAGAGAAATCACTGTTCAACTCTTAAGTAAGTCTCGCCTACCTCATAGGACAAATTCATAGTGAAACTCAACTATTCGGCTTAATATTTCTTTTCTCCCTCTCTATTCGGCTTCCCGACTCTCCCGCTTCACTTCTCTCGCTTCGGCTTCTGACACCTCGTCTCATCTTCTGACTTTTTATTCCCTATTCCATTTATTTTATTTTATTTTTTAATAGAACCGTTACAACGTTTATTCGCGAGCCTGAAAATCCACTACAATATTAAAAATATGCATATGGATTTGATACCTGCATGATAATATACACAAGCCTAATAGGTTTTTCTTGTCGCGATAAGACGAAGAGCACAACAATGTATGCAATTGGCGAGGATGTAGTTGGCTAATATGCTATTGCAAACAGTCGACAAAGTTGAAACAAAACTAATTTGTAGTGAGGCGAACATTATGAAATGTAGTGAAATAAAGCATGAAACTTTTTTCCTTTTGCCCTTTAGTTCTTTGTTAGCTCTCTATTTTATAACTTTGTAACCACTTTTTTATACATGTAAAACGAGTATAGAGATAAGGGGAAAATTAGAGGGAGAGAGAAGAAAGATAATGAAAGAAAGTAATAGAATTAAAGTAAAAATAGAGAGAAGTGTAGAGTCGGTGGGGAGAAAGAAAGGAACAGAGGGAAGGCAACATACTATAATGACAGAATGGAGGTGATGGTCAAATAATCGGCACAAGCGGAGTGGAGCTCAACGAATATGAAAGCAAGGTAGGAAGATGACCATGAGGGCATAGACTAATTTAACCTAAACCCAAATATCCCACAGACTTTTCTTCTTCACACAACAATGAATTTCTTGATGCCATGTCAGCAAGCTCTCATCATGTTTTCTTTACTATTTTATTGTGGACTTCGAGATGCAAGAGGAATGCAGTGGCTGAAATTGCGAGTAAATAATATTAAAAAAATATCATTAATAAGGATAAAAAGTAATAATAACTTTTTAATTTACATTTAATAAAACTAAATTATGTTGACACCCCCTAGTGACATTAATCACTCATGTGTCTTGTTTTTCTATCATCTCATGCACCGATGGATTCATTAACTACTGCAGAATTTCTAGTCATTCATATATTCTAATTTTTTTTGCTTCATCTCACTTTTGCCACACTTTTTAAGAGTGTGTTTGCTGCGTCAGTGCAGGGGCAGTGTGTGTCACACCGCAATTTTTTTTTTTGTGGGTAAAACTGTTGTGTCTTTGTGCTCAAAAATCTTCAACTAAAAACTGCATTTTCCCAACAGATATGGCTACCTATGATGACTGTTAGAAAACTACAATATAATTTTTTCAAAAAAAAATTTGTAATTGTCACCGCAGGTTTTTGAACAACAGTTTCTTCTTAAGCAGCTTCATAGCTGCTTCTTCATACAGCTGCAGCTTACGCAAATAGACCCCAAGAATTTTCACATATGATAATTCTAGACGCAAGAGAATCCATATTGGGTAAATTTTAGATAACCAACGCATTCATGCATTCCATTTCAAGAAATGGGCGAAGAATGAGAAATTTTTTGTCACCATCAATACTTGTTGCACCATCAATGTGCAGTGTTAACTCTAATACATTGATTATAAAACATAAACTTGCACCCTATAATTACAGGAATATTGAAATGGCTTTGTTCTTGAAATGTCATCATCATGCTTTAACAAACCATCCATTTTCAACATCACTTGATATTTAACAAACCCTAATAAGTATTGCATTTAGACTAAAAAGCCTTACCTCTATGACTAAAAAAAACTAATAATAAATTAATTAATTAATTAATTAAAAAAATGTCCTCTATGACTTCTTCAAAACCAACTAAAGCTTTACCTATATGACTAGTTCAAAACCAACTAAATCAAACTTTGTTGTATCAATTAATTAATAAGTTTAAAAAAAAAATTTATATTCTATTGTTTTCATGTATGACTAGGATCATATCAACTTTTTCCACGTACTTTTTATGCTATTTGCACGTTACAGATTTTAAAAGGGATAAAGAGCCTAAGTGGCTTTTGTTACCTTAGAATTACTGTGACTACGCCTCTCCCCATGCGCCTTGTCAAAGAGTAGGCGCCTATGCGTCACTTTAGTGGTGTCGATGCGCCAAGTAACATGGTGTAACTATGTCCAACTTTAACATAGCTCTGAGTTTACGCTAGTTCCAGATTTCATAAAGAGCTTTTAAAACCGTGGCACCACTTTTTGTGGCACATAGACGATTCCCACAGGCGTGACAAATTACAGAAACAGAAAGAGCGAGGCTTCGACACTCCAGGGAAGAACCCTTGTGCTGGAAAAACAATTCTAAAATTTACGATGGTTCAAGTTGGCGTGACGGAATTGCATGCCGATCTATGGCTATAGAAGAAATAATTCCAAATTCAAAGGGGTTGGCACTTCCACTATTTCTCTGAAAGGCTTGACCCTTGGAGTGACACAGGATGGGAAGTCAACAGAAGCCATGAGAGATTATTGGAAAAAACTTGCAGCCGTCAACAAGCTTCATCAAAGGGATGCTGAGAAGAGAGTGTGAGGATTTGTGGAGAGTTCTCTGGAGACAGAGCAAGTGTATGATTATTGTAATCAAAGTGAGTGGAAATTCAAAGATTGGGTCATAAGTTCGAGTAATTTGCGGAAGAACATTGATGAGATCATTCTTGATTTTAAAATGAAATCTGTGTTTTGTTAATCGTTATGTGTATGGCTTCAATTTTTTTCACCCCTGAATTGGATTTTAAGCAAATCAGTATCATTTTTGTGATGTGATTTTGTAATTTAAATCTTAGGTTGATAGTTTAACCTTCTGGATGTAATTTACTCGTAAGCTTATCACTTCGGAAGTTAAAATCGATTTTGATCCAGCATTATAGAAGTGGCTAGGGGAACAATTAGATTAACATACACTGCTCTAGAAGAATAGGAATATTATTTTTAAAGTGGTGCAATCGTGTATAAAAATTTACAATCACTATAGCTTTGCCTTGATTAGGCGACTAACTGTAATACGAAACACCAATTTTCTCTTGACCACTGAGAGGGACTAAGAAAAACAGTTGTTCCCGATTGTCAACTTCATTATAATCACTTAGATAGATATGTTCTGCATATGACCAATTGAAGGGAGATTTTCTATCATTTATTCAAACTCAAGACAAATTATAGAATTTACCTTTTGAAAAAATTAGATTAGAAACTTTAACTTATACTCAATTTCAAATCACTCAAATTTGTTTCAAAACAACGGATTACGGAGTTCACACGTTCATCATCGTGGATTCAATCTACATACTCAATTCCATATAACATTTGGATGGCACTTATACTTGCGTGTATCATCAGTGCTTTGCAACCTTTATCCCGTATGAATAAGATCAGGTTATGTTTTTTTTTAAACATAAAAACTTAAAAATATACATTCATAAAGCTATTCCACATTCTATTATAAAAACGCCCTTGAAATCACTTTATACTTTGCAAAAAAACAAACTACTTACCTTCAATTAAAAAAAGAATTAATATGATCTTCAACAGCACTACAAATAAAAGTAAAAAGTTACTTTTCTTCTGTCAAATCAAGTTCAAGCAAGTTGGTCCAGACTCAAATTTGAAACTAGAAAGATTAAATGAAAATGTTTTGATGTCAAAATATATTTCAAGTGGATTCAATTCAACACAAAAATAGTCAATTCTAAGTCAATGAAAATGAGTACAGAATGACTCAAAATGAATCTGATTTAAAAAAACCACAACAGCAACAACAAAGCTTTAATCCCACTACGTGGGTCGGCTACATAAATCTTTTTCTCCATTGCGTCCAATTTAGTGTCATATTTTCATTTAGCTCTAATAAATTAAGATCATTTTTTAAAGAATAAGCCCAAGTTTTCCTAGGTTTACCTCTGCCTTTCTTAACATAAGTCGAATCTAAAACATCTATTCTCCCAATTGAACCATCAGGTGGTCAACATTCAATGTGACCAAACCATCTAAGACTACTCTCTAATTTTGTCCGTCACTGGAGCTACACCAACCCTATCACGGATATCGACTTTCTCTAATTTTGTCTGTCACAGGAGCTACACCAACCCTATCACGAATATATTCTTTTGATTTTCTCTAATTTTGTCTGTCACATAAGCTACAATAACCCTATCACGGATAAATTCATTATCCAATATTGTCTTCTAAGTGTAAAGCCACTCATCCACCTAATCATTCTCATCTCGACAACACTTAACTTAGTATTATGCTTCTTTTTTAAAGGCCAACATTCAGCGCCATAGAGCATTGCAGGTTTCACAACCATCTTATAAAATTTTCTTTCAGTCTATAAGCGGTACTTCTCTATCACACAGAAGGCCCGAAGCAATCCTCCACTTCAACCAACCAACTTGAATTCTACTCGTTTTTAGAAAAAAACCAAAAAAAAAAAAAATGTTTGCCTGTAGCAAGAGGATTTGAACATCTGCCTATGAGAGTAAGATTAGAATTTATGATAAAAATCAGTTCAAAAACATAGATATGCTTGAATTATACGTAGAGCTATGCAAGGCTAAAAAAATTAGTTTAAATTGATTCAAATATTATCTAGTCGATTTCAAATGGATTCAAACTCAAGCAAATTATGAGTTTAGATTAAAATTGACACCCCCAAGTGCTTTATTGTGAAATGAAACATAGAATCTTCTTAGTCCCTCATAATCACACACCAACAAAAGAGCATTGGACATAGCATCGCCCTTAATCACTCATTTTCTGCAAATCACTTTTTCAACCTTTCTTCTAATCCATGGATCTTCAACACTAGTTACATATTTAGCTCTATACGTTAATAAACAAAGCAGCATTTAGCTTATTAATAACTCTACTACTCTCAATAATTTTATCGTCCAACAATTTATCAAGTTGCATAACTACTCTACTTAAATGTCCACCAATCACAGCGTGTAGAAAGAAAAAAAAAGGAATTTCACATGACAGTGATTGTTCAATTGTAATCGTCCACCAATCACAGCGTGTAGAAAAAAAAAAGGAATTTCACATGGCAGTGATTGTTCAATTGTAATCGTCGAAGTGGTTTCATAATTAAGAGATGAATGTCCCCATTCAAACATATAACAGAGGTGTAAGGAAAGGAGATCTAGAGGAAAAGCAGATAAAAAGAAGAAGGAAGAAGAAGAAAGAAAGAAACAATACAAATCATAACCACATTTCACGGAGAAAGAGTGTCGAATCCATAGGAGAAAGTGCTTGCGGGCTTGGGAGGTGAAGTCAACACCAAGGGCTTCGTGTATGAAGGAAAATAGGACTGTCAATCATAGAACAAGGGAAAGCCAAAGTCGTGCGGGTGCACGCGGAAGAAGTGAGGTGTTGGACGATGCAACCTTAACCAAGCGGTCACAAAGCAAATTATGATGCACGAAGGAAGAAAAGGAAAGGAGGAAGCATCTAGCGGCTTTGGTGCGAAGGAGAAGAGAAGAGAGGTGAGTTGTAATAATAAATATTAAAATAATAATAATAATTAAATAAAAATTAAATTTAAAAAAAAATATATTGTAGGTAATGAAACTTGTTGTGCATGTGCCATTTGAGTGAAGAAGTAATCGCTCATGAGTCGCTCATGAAAGAGTCAAATTGCAGCTCCTTTAGTCTTTTCCCATTCGAACCGACACTCAGTAGGTATGACGGAAAGAGGGGGAGAATGAAAGAGCAAAAGAGTGAGGTAGAAGAAAAGGAGAAAAAAGTGTTTAAGGATGAGGAAGAAGGAGAAGCAGTAGAGGGAGAATAAGAAAAAAAAGAGGAAAAGGTTACCTGTAATTGAACCAAAAATACAGGCGTGCGGCATTTTTTGCACATTGAAGGCTCAAGCGGCCCTAACCGAGCGAAGAAGAGAGACGAGGGGCATTAGTGCCCTAATTGAGCACAGAAGACAAAGGACAACTCGTGCAGCTTGTTGGAAGCTCGATCGAAGCTAGAAGAGGAAGGAGGCGACTGGTTCTCGTCGTGCGACTCATCGAGAAAGGAGGAGGCGGGCCGTCCAACTTGTGTGGCTCGAAGAGAAACGAGGGGCTCGAGCGGCTGTTTAAGGCTCGACTGAGAACTAAGCAAAGGAAAAAAAGGGGATCTCGGAAGCTTGAGTGCGAAAGCTCTGCGTACAGCAGCTCTGTGTGTGGACCCCTTGTTCCATCCGGAGTCCGGACGGTTCTCTACCTCACATTTCCAAGTAATCAAAAAAATAAATAAATAAAATAACGCGCAGAAGCCCGACCCGGCCCGATATCCCCGCCTTTTCGACTATCCGTCTTTTTTGTAGTATCCCGCATTTACGGCGTCTTCCCTCTGCCTTTTTGGATTTGTATGCCTCGGGCCCTCAAAAAGTTCAATTCTGACATTTATAGTAGAAATATAGGGTTTCAAAAAGCATTTTTATGGCTCTGCTAGGGTTTAGTCATTGCAGTCCTACGGCCACTTTACTGCTTTGATGGAGATAGACTCTCTTAATGAAAAAAAAGGGAGCATGGATTACAAAAACAATGTCAACGCGTTTGGAATGCATGTGAGATTTCTTGCTTAAATCCGTTTTTCAGTTTTTTCTTAGATTTTCGTGAGATATTTTTGGATTATTTTGTGGTTATAGTTTAGTTATCTGCGGGTCATTTTGAAGAAATACTCAATAACCCGGTAATAACACAACAATAACCAAAAAATAACCCTAGAAAAGTAACTCACTAGTTCTCTAAAAAAATAATGAAATATTCTTTGAAATTATTTTATATGTTTAATGGATGTACTATGGGTTATTTTCGGGTGATTTAGGGGTTATTTTGAGTTTAGTTTTGGGTTATTTGCGGATTATTGTTGAAGAAATACATAATAACCCGAGAATAACTCAACAATAACCCCAGAATAACCTCCAAAAAAACCAAGAATACCTTTAGACTCTTAGAAATTGGGGTTATTTTGAGGTTAGTTTAGGGTTATTTTCGGTTACTTTTAGAGTTATTTTAGGGTTATTATCACGTTATTTTTGGGTTATTTTTGGGTTATTGTTGAAGAAATACCTAATAAACTAAGAATAACCCAACAATAACCTAAGAATAACCTAAAAAAATCAAGAATAACTTTAAACTCCTAGATATTGGGGTTATTTTGAGGTTATTTTCAGTACTTTTAGAGTTATTTGAGGGTTATTATCATGTTATTTTGGAGTTATTTGTCGGTTATTATTGAAGAAATACCTAATAACCCAATAATAACCCAACAATAACCCCAGAATAACCTAAAAAAATCAAGAATAGTTTTAGACTCCTAGATATTGAGGTTATCTTGAGGTTATTTTAGTGTTATTTTTCAAGTTATTCTAATGTTATATATAGATTATGTTTGGGTTATTGTATTACTGGTGTTATGTCGATCGGAAATGATATTTTGATGTTTAGGGTGTGGTCTTATCTGCATATTTGTCTATTTTGTGGTATAATTCAAATTCATAAATATCTAGGCCAGGAATTTATTGCAATGATCTAATTATTCTTAGTTTTCTTAATATTATTGTCCATAATGAGGTAGAGGCTTACGAACACTATTGTGCTTATTCACATCGTGTTGGTTTCACTGTCCGGAAGGGCCACAGCAGTTAGTGGGCTAAATCCAAGCAAAATTAAGTCAAAAGATTATATTTGTGGAAAAGTTGTTCATAAGAGAGAATCACAAGTTGCCAATACGGTGAAGTACAGAAAAGCGGATACAATGACTGGCTGTCAAGCAATGGTTCGTTATACTGTTGATGTTGATGGGAACTGGACAATAAAAAATTTTATAGAAAGTCATAACACCCCTTAGTGGAATCCGGTGACAAGCACCTCCTACATTCCAGCCGGAAGATTAGCGAGTTAAATGCAAATTTGTTGATATCAATGACAGGTTCGGGGATTAGAGTAGCAGACGCATTTAATTTCCTTGCTACAGAGGTTGGGGGAGTTGAAAACTTGGAGTGTGCCAGACAAGAAGCCTACAACTTTATTCAAAGAGAAAGAATAAGTAGAATTGACCAAGGTGATGTCAACTCTCTCTTACAATTATTCATGGAGCGACAAACTGGGGATAACATGTTTGCATGAGACTTCCAAAGTGATGAAGAGGGTAGACTTACAAGTTTTTTCTAGAGTGATGGATCTTGCAATCTTGATTATGATTGTTTTGGGGATGTCGTCATTTTCGACACTAGCCACCGTTTGAATAAGTATAATTTATGTTGTGCTCATCTTATAGGAATTAACCACAATCGACAAAACGTTCTCTTTGGATTTGGTTTTTCATCTGTCGAGACGATAGAGTTCTTCAAATCGTTATTGAAAACATTCATTCGAATAATGGATGATAAACAACCAATTAAATTTTTTTCATATCAGGATCAAGCGATGGGAAGAGTCATTGAAGATTGTCTTCCACTCACAAGACATTGATTATGCAGTGGCATATCTATAAGAAATTTGCGTCGAAAGTTCATTGCGGTTTGACGTACAAAAGCGTTAACAATCTATTTTACAAATGCATGAACAAGTGTGATTCCGAAGAAGAGTTTGAAGATAATTGAGCTATAATGATTGAACGAGGAAACCTACACAACAACGTGTAGCTAAATGCATTGTACCATATAAGACATAACTTGTCAACAATATTTAATAAATAAATATTCAGAACGAAAATATTACCTACGCAAAATAGTGAGTCCACAAATAATGTATGTCATGGTGCATCTAAGCCCGCTATAACTCTTACTGATTGTTTTCTAGATCTTGAAAATATTATGAAATCTTGGAGAAAGAACAAGAAGGATGAAGACTTCAAAAGCTCTCGGGGTTATGTGGAATAACTGTCGATTTCTCAGTTGATAGTCGATCCAAATTTTATGTTAGGAATTTGGATAATTGAGATGATAGAGTCTTTCAGGTCGTTATTCAAAACATTCATTCGAATAATGGATGTTAAGCATCCAATTACAATTTTTACATATCAGGATCAAGCGATGGCAAGAACCATTGAAGATTGTCTTTCACTCACAAGACGGATTATGCCAGTGGTATATCTATAAGAAATTTTCATCGAAAATTCAATGCGGTTTGACGTATAAGAGCGTTAACAATCTATTTTACAAATGCATGAGCAAGTGTGATTCTGAAAAGATGTTTGAAAATACTTGGGCTATAATGATTGAGCGAGGAAACTTACACAACATTGTGTGGTTAGATGCATTGTACCATATCAGACATAACTTCTCAACACATTAAATAAAGAAGAATTCAAAATGGGAATATTATCTACGCAAAGAAGTGAGTCCACAAATAATGCATGTCATGGTGCATCTAAGCACACTAGTTCTCTCACTGATTGTTTTCTAGGTCTTGAAAATATTATTAAATCTTGGAGAAGAAACAAGAAAGATGAAGAATTCAAAAGCTCTCAGAATGTTATCACACCAACAGTTAAAACAAGTCCAGTGTTGAGGCAAGCTGCTACATATTACACCCAAAAGCTCTACTCCATGTTTGAGGAAGAGTTATTGTCTGGGCTATGTGGATTAACTATCGATTTATCAGTTGATGGTCCATCTAAATCGTATGTTAGGAATTTGGATAATCGAGATAAGAGTAGAGCCTAGATTGTTACATTTGAGAGGGTTAATTGCGAGATCACCAGTAGTTACAAAAAATTTGAAATGATGGGGCTGCTTTGCGCTCACTCTCTACGTATTCTTAATGAGGTAAATTTAACAAAGATTTCCGAGAAATATTTGTTATTGAAATTGTCTGCTAAAGCAAAAAAAGACATCTATAATAATTTTGGATACAAACGTATGAATGGCTCTCAAATGCCCGACAGAACTTCTAGTTGAATCTTATTTCAGTCACACGCTCAAAAATTTGCCTACCAACTAATTAATAAAGCAAGAGAAAATGAACGTGTCGAAACATATATGCTGGAATCATTAAAAACACTTTCTGTAGGTGTTGAGAATATATTAGATTAGAAGGATCCTAAGCCAAATAAAAAAACTAAAAAAAGTAAATCACATAACAGAGAGTGCAATGTGAATGATCCCGTAACAATGAAACATAAAGGTATATCCAATGTGAGGTTGAAAGGATATTGGGAAAAAAATAAGAGAACTGAGAGTTTATATTTCTACATTCCTTATATTTATTATTCTATGTAACATTAATTTTCTCTAACTTGAATCACTCTATGCAGGAAAAGATCAAGAAACATACACGAGCCAAGAACCGTAGATCCATTACGACGCAAATATGATTGCAGTATCCCATTCTCTGAGCAGGTATGAAACCGAAATCCCATATTACTATTCTGGTTTTTCATAAAAATATGATCATTAACATTCACTTATATTTACAACAAAAAAATGTCACACCGGAACCAACATACACCGCAATTCTAATGCATTCCATTTGAAGGCGTTTGGTCGTGATAACATCCCATTTAGTCGGCTTATTGAAAAAAGCTTTCCCGACGTCCTTAAAAAGATGTCTAATTTGGTAATAGAGATAGTAGTTTAAATCATTGAAAGCATAAACAACGGAAAAAGTTGCTTACATAATAAATGAACTAAGGTTTAGTTTGCTTACCCCATCTCGGGTGACTCTCAAATACATTTTATTAGGCAATGAGTCGAAGAATCTCCATTTGCGGTCCTTCTGATTCCCAACAAGTAGAGTTCAATGACTATTATTATATATTGGAACCAAAACGACATCTACTTGAGCTACAGCATCCATTGTTACGTGGGCAATAATATCTCACAATGGACGGTTTTTATACATCTGCATAGACAAATTAAATGAGTTTATGAGTTTATACCTAACCAACAATATCTTGCAATGGATGGTTTCCTTATTTCAATTTCGCTTTCGTTCCCCGCCTCCTGTACTATCGGCAAATAGCCGATAAAGAGAATGACTGCACTTGATGAAGCTGCAACTAATATTGAAATAAGAGAAGAAATAAATAAAGGTGACGGGGAGCATGGAAAGGAAGGCATCAATGAAGACCCGCTTAGTAGTTTAGTCCGAAGGATTAAGTCTAGAAGCACCAGAAAAAAGAGGGCAGTAATTTCCCCTTTCATTGTAGTATAAAGAAAGAAAATGAAAGCATTATCAATAATAGATTAAGAAAAACTGTCGAAGTCTAAATTAGACGATTTAGTACAACAGATTCATAATTCTTGTATGTTGATTACTCAATCATCTCCTCAGATCGATGAAGTTGGAGAACAGGAGGCGGAGATCAGTACAACAGAAATTGCTGAAAAAATCAGGAGGAACAACAGGGAGCAATTGTTGTATTCGAAGGTGCACTCCCTGGTGTAGTTCATGCAGCACATTCACTTATAGATTGTTCAGCCATAGAGTTCCCTGGCAGAGAACTCATACTCTCACACATGCAAAATGTTATAGATATCTCCTTGAACAAATACCAAGCTAGGCAAGTAAACTCATAATCTTTTTTTGTCTACTGCCTCAGTCCTGTAATAAATCTAATAAAACTTATTTCATCAAAATGCAAAGATGGCATAATAATTGCTATGGGGCATATTCATATAAGACGAATGTGCATTGAATCACTTCTGAATAATCAAGTGGGCACAGAACATGTTGGTATGTTTGCAATTGGATTGGAAAATAGGAGGCGTCGGTCACACGATTCTTTTAGACCCTCTTTATACGTCTCTCCATCACACTAGGTAACGATCGACATTCTCATCAATGGTAGCGATTCATGCTCTTGTTAAACTTATAAACTCATTTAATTTGTCTATGCAAATATACAGAAACCATCCATTGCGAAATGTTGTTGTTCACGTAACAATGGATGTTGTAGCTCGAGCATTTTAGTTCCAATAATTAATAATAGTCATTGGACGCTACTTGTTGGGAATCAGAAGGACCGCAAATGAAAATTCTTCGACTCATTACCTAATAAAATGCATTTGGGAGTCCCTCACGACGCCAAAAGCAAACTAAGTCTTAATTCATTTATTATGTAAGTAACATTTTCTTTTGTTTATGCTTTCAATGATTTAAACTATCAAGTCTATTACCAGAGTAGACATTTTTGTAAGGACGTCGGGAAAGCTTTCCTCAACGACCCGACTAAACGAGATGTTATCACGACCAAAGGCCTTCAAATGGAATGCATCAAAATTGCGGTGTATGTTGATTACGGAGTGACATTTTTNAAGGGAATTGCAAAACAATTTACAGAGAATAGACTTTTGGTAATTTACATTGTCACACGTTCTCTAAGGAAAGTTTAGTATACAGGTAATCAATAGACTTAATCAAAATATTCAAATCTTATTAACGATGACAGGTTAAGGCTAGCTATTTCCTGCATCCGTTTTCAGTTACATATGCAAATTTGATTGATGAAAAATGTAGGTGAAAAGATGGAACAAAATATCTTGCAACGTTAGCACGAGTTCAGAATGGATTAGTGTTAGAACGAGTTTAGAATGGATTAGTATCTGCTTCGACGTAAGTTCAGAATAGATTAGTATCTGCTATGACGTATGTTTCTAGCCTAATTGTTCCATATTTATACTGAGCGCAAATAGTAATTACAAAAAAAAAAAAAATGTTGTAGGGAATAGGGTAAGAGACCAGACT
Organism: Phalaenopsis hybrid cultivar; assembly: GCA_002079205.1. Lineage (NCBI taxonomy): Eukaryota > Viridiplantae > Streptophyta > Magnoliopsida > Asparagales > Orchidaceae > Phalaenopsis > Phalaenopsis hybrid cultivar. Next base: position 119,473 of record JXCR01118348.1, on the reverse strand, counting down.
GAACGCAACAAATTGAATGAAGGTTTACAAAAATTTTGTGAGAAATAAGTTTAGCACCGCAAGCAACATAAAATAAAATGAAAGAAAAATGAGTGATGATAATGGTCTCTATGATAACATCAGATATTCTGAAAAAAAAAAAAAGGAAATTCGATATTGATGGAAAATATAGGTCTGATGGACTAAATGTGAGAAAACTAATACCATACAAGATACTTGTAAGAAAATATCAAATGTGCTGTAAGACCCACATGTTAGAATAGACTTCAATTCTACGAGTAGCTGAAACAAATGTTTCTTAGGCACTCAACAATACCGATGAAACTTTGTCATAAAAATTACCATAGAGAAGGATTAGAAGTTCATCTTTTGTTTCATCACACTAATGAGCCATCCTGTGGAAGAAACTACAATGCTAACAACGATATCATGATTAAAATTTTGCAGCGGAAAACTTTGTTTGTTGTTTATGTTCAATTATAAAGCTCAAGTATTTAATTTGTTAGCAATGTTAATCTGTAAGTCTGGAGTCCAAGAAAAAGAAAATTGTTTGTGCTAAGACATATGAGATGAAAGATAAAATTTTAATTAGAAGTTTAAATATTCATAAAAATATACATATAAGATTAGTGCCAATACCACCCTCATAAAATTCAATTCAGAGATTAACCGAGGTGAATGTTTTCTAACAAGACAGACACTCAACAATATGGACGGAATTTTGTCTTGTCATAAAATTCAATTCAAAGATAAACCGAGGTGAATGTTTTCTAACAAGACAGACACTCAACAATATGAACGGAATTTGTCTTGAAAATTACCTCAAAAAAATGGAAGTTGATATTTTGTTCGATCAGATACTTATCAGCCTTCCTGTACAAGAAAATAGCATGCTAAAAGGTATATCATGACAACAATTTTACTGCAAGGCTTTATTTGTAGTTTATATTCTTTTATAAAGCTCTAGCATTTTATTTATTGGAGATGCAAATTTTCAAAAATTGAAGTCACCAAAAATGCAAATTTTATGCGTAAGATGAAAGATGAGCTTTGAGTTGATCTTAATTTTAATAAACCTTTGCATGAATGCTCCAAGAATATTATCCTATAATGAAAACTTGACCTGAATTGATTCCTTCATTCTCCAGTTCCCTGATTCTCTATTTTGCATTTTTTGCGGCTCTTTGTTATAACCACTGAGTGCTCATACTACGTTCGACTCTTTTGCAAACCCTCTAATGTACCGATAACTCGGTTGGCTTCCCTGGTGATAGATTATATTGCCATTCTATGGTTCAAGGTTGTTCGCCTATCCTGGCAAAAAGTAGTTTTCCATTTGTGGTTTAGGTTCTTATGTTAGTCATGGCTGTCAATATCCAAAATCTTGGTTCCTGTGATATATGGAGTGTTCTTTCTCTATGCTCTCAAGTTTGCTCTATTTCTTGATAACAGATATTTGTGACTTTCATGCTACTTTTGATAATGTAAAGAAAATTCCAAAAGGGATATTATGATTACTATAAAGGACCAAAGGCATGTACACAACTCAATTAGATTTTCTGAACACAACTCTAGTTGAATGCACTACTTAACTACGTCAAAAGTCAACTTCTTGAACAAGTCAAAGATCTATAGATTTTTTTTGGAGATATCATCTCATTCTCCAAGGGTGAAAGCTAAATTTGGTGATTTCATTCATCTACCTTTTATTATTTGCTCTAAATTGTCATTGGATTGACTGTGCTTAATTATATTGAATCCAAGTTAGTTTTCAACAGGAGTGTTTTTCAACTCATTGTACGGTTTTCTTGGTCAAGAATTTCTAGTAAAAGACTGTTGAATTTTCATCTAAATTGATTACCTTCATTTTTTTCTCATTAAAAGTATAAATAATCGACAAAGATTAAAACTTTATTATTTGCAAAATTTTGAGCGCTAGTTGTTGATTTTTCCCATATTTATAGTAGAAATATATTAAAATCCTTGAATGTAAGACATCCTATATCAACTGGTCTGTACAACTCTACATCTCATGATGTTTATCAAAATAAGAAATACGGATGAAAACATTAAAGAGCTTGCAAAAAATTAATGGAACTAATTTGATGTATTAATCGCAATGACCAACTAGATTTTTGTGGATTTTACAACCCAAATCACCGGTCATTACTTATTTTTACTACCAATTTGTGCTATTTATCTTAATTAGAAAAAAAAGAGAAGAAACATGCATATATGCCTCCGAGTGTTCAACAGGGAGCATAATAATATATATTTGTATATAATCATATGCTTCTTTGGCTGTTTGTCATTAGTATTTGTTTGAAAAGAAAAGAAATCTAAAAGACAAAGACAGGGATTTTAGAGAGAAAGAGGCTAAAGAGATCACTAGAGAGATGAATAAAGAGTAGAAAATATTTGGGTGTATTGTATCTTATAGTTATCTCCAAACTAATGGAATTATCCCTCCATGTGGTTTTGGATGTAGATAGATTTCACCAATGAAGTAAATTATTTTATCTTGCTTTCTGTAGCTTATATTTAAGTCACATCTTGTTTGTTATTGCTCATCAGCAAGAGCTTCTCAACAAATAATATCNTAGAAAATATTTGGGTGTATTGTATCTTATAGTTATCTCCAAACTAATGGAATTATCCCTCCATGTGGTTTTAGATGTAGATAGATTTCATCAATGAAGTAAATTATTGTATCTTGCTTTCTGTAGCTTATATTTAAGTTACATATTGTTTGTTATTGCTCATCAGCAAGAGCTTCTCAACTAATAATATCTATTAAAAACAACCCATTGGATTTAGGGGAATATTAGGAAAAATAGCATTTGCAAATGGGAAAGTAAAATTTAACATATTAATGACAATTGCTTCAGGTAATGAATCATGGAGTACATGATTATTTTTATCACTGAAAGTTGAATCTATCTCTTAGAGCCAAAGCCACAATCAAAAGCCAAGAATACTGAGATTGGACCGGCAAGTGTTAAGAGTTAAATGCCAGTCACAAAGAAGAATGTTTCTTCAATATATTACACGAGAAAATAACAACTGACAAAAAAAATCTATGTTAGACATATACAATAATTCTTCGACAGTAATTAAGTATATATAAGGAAAAAAATCTACACTCACAGGATAATTGAAATCGCTTTTGCAACAAAATATATTAACGAGTTCAATAAGATCATAATTAGGTTAAGCTTGATTGAACTAAACTTCAAAGATGAGTTGTGCATTGAGACTTTATCATAATTGTAGAAAAGCTAAGTTANTTATCACAGAAAGTTGAATCTATCTCTTAGAGCCAAAGCAACAATCAAAAGCCAAGAATACTGAGATTGGACAGGCAAGTGTTAATACTTAAATGCCAGTCACAAAGAAGAATGTTTCTTCAATATATTACACAAGAAAATAACAACTGACAGAAAAAAATCTATGTTAGACATGTACAATAATTCTTTGACAGTAATTAAGTATATATAAAGAAAAAAATATTCACTCACAGGATAATTGAAATCGCTTTTGCAACAATATATATTAACAAGTTCAATAAGATCATAATTAGGTTAAGCTCGATTGAACTAAACTTCAAAGATGAGTTGTGCATTGAGACTTTATCATAATTGTTGAAAAGCTAAGTTGGAGCAGTGGCAAGCGTAAAAAATCAATGAGTTAATCACAAGTTAAGCTCAATTCGTACAAAAATCAAAGACAAATTTTATGCACTTAGCTTTTAACATCATTACCATAAAACTATGTAGAAGATGTTTATGACATGATATTAAGCAAGGAAAAAAATAAGAGAATCATATGATGATTCTTTTTCTACTAATCATATTATTAAGAGCAAATAATGAAGTACAACGGAAGCAATAATGGAGATATTCAAATCTTAACAAAAGAGCCAATCAAAAGGTTGTCGCTATGAATGTCAGAGATATGAAAGATTGAACACATGAAAAGAATGGACCACAGAATAGGGGTAATGTTCAATACAAATTAAGATTAATGATGGGCTTGTAGGAACTTAATAATATGTGGCCCATTCCTAAATTGAAGTTGAATTTTATCTGAACAAATCAGATAGAAAAGAAGCTTAAACCTTGACTCTTTGCACTAAGGGTCCTTTGGTTTGTTAAAAGATTAATGCAGTGTAAAAGTAATATATTGTACTTCTAATAATTTGCAGTTGTTTGGGTCAGTGTAAAATAAATGCAGAAGTTTATATTTTCTTATTTGGTTTGAAGAAAAACAAATTCAATGTAAAATACTTTGATCAACTGACCATAGAGCAGCGATTGGTGGAGGGGTGTGGCTTATAAGTGGGTGGGCCAACGGTGGTGGAGAACGACCGACAAGATGGCTGGCTACTCCAAGCAGCAGTGGCACCCGATGTGAGGGCGGGTGAGTGTAACACTTTACACAAAATTGTGTATTTGGAGTTTGCCCAAATCTAACGAATTTCAAATACATTAAAATTAAACTAGAAAATTAATTCCAAATATATTATAATTTTACAATTCATATGTTTTTCATCTGACCAAATGTTTAGATTTCCAAAATTCTTACAAAAGGATTTCAAATATACTTCTTTTGAAGCCNTCGTACAAAAATCAAAGACAAATTTTATGCACTTAGCTTTTAACATCATTACCATAAAACTATGTAGAAGATTTCTATGACATGATATTAAGCGAGGACAAAAATAGGAGAATCATATGATGATTCTTTTTCTACTAATCATATTATTAAGAGCAAAGAATGAAGTACAACAGAAGCAATAATGAAGATATTCAAATCTTAACAAAAGAGCAAATCAAAAGGTTGTCGCTATGAATGTCAGAGATATGAAAGATTGAACACATGAAAAGGATGGACCACAAAATAGGGGTGGAAATAAATTCAAATCATATGGATGAATCTATAAATGTTCAATACAAATTAAGATTAATGATGGGCTTTGTAGGAACTTAATAATATGTGGTCCATTCCTAAATTGAAGTTGAATTTTATCTGAACAAATCAGATAGAAAAGAAGGTTAAACCTTGACTCTTTCCACTAAGGGTCATTTGGTTGGCTCAAAAATTAATGCAGTGTAAAAGTAATATATTGGACTTCTAATAATTTGCAGTTGTTTGGGTCAGTGTAAAATAAATGCGGAACTTTATATTTTCTTATTTGGTTTGAAGAAAAACAAATAAAGGATTTCAAATATACTTCTTTTGAAGCTGACTAAACAGCCCTTAGCTCTTAATAGATGGCCAAGAGTGTTATAATAATAGTACAAGAAACACTGATAACATCTAGTACATGACATCAACTACGGAAACAATGAGAACAACTGAGAAATCAATTTCTAGTGATAATAAAAGTGCAACATGAGAAAGTTTCTATCAAGTAGTAGTTTTCAAAAAGAGAGAGAGATGTGTTGTAGTGTAAATAATATGTCAACATCAAGGCAAAAGTTGAAATAAAAATTGGCAATCATTAATGGATTGAGGTATTGCAATGCCTCAGTTAACTCCAAAGGCTAATTGAGATGGGGTCAAATAAAAAAATTCTTTCTTGGGCTAACATAGAAATATAATCTCTAAATGAGATTGTTAGGATGTATGAAGCTTACTTTCCTCAATTTTCTCTCATGACCAAATTCCTAATTTCAAAACACTAATTAAAATAAAGTAATTTAATTTTAGTCAAATTTTGATTTTCATATCCTAGCCATCAAATCTAAGTTAGCAGATTTTCTAATATTATTGTTTCTTAAGTTTGTTCCCAATACCTTTAGTAATCGATAAAACAAAGTGGAAGACCGACTGCTTAGAAGACATTTTTCATCAAATTCTCTCAAGCTTCAAGATGAGACCATCAAGCAAAGTATGAAGTCAAGTAACAATTTACATTGGTTAGTTAGGTGGATGGCAATGAAAGTAACACGGGAAGCTGACAACAAGATACCATAAGCAAGGTAAGATTATTTGCTTTCACTAATTACTAGAGATTGGTTTTAAGGCATTAAATTCATGTAAGTTAAGTGGTTGTCAAAGTAGCAATTGAAGGAGACAAGAGAAATCAACATCGGAATACCTAGAGTAGTCATTACAAGAAATAACAAGTGTTTTAAAGACCAACAATTAGTGCGAACATGGTGATGGAGTTTGACTAGAGGTTTTATTAGGATGTGATAATTGGTTTGATGGTATATAACATCCAATGTGGGAAGAAAAGCCTATAGCTTCCAGAGGGAGGAATAATTTTCAGTAGAATCATAATAATATATTTATATATTGTTACTTGTCTTCTATAGAGAACAAATAAGGAAAAGCTTGCAAACTTGCACTAGAGCCTTTGAGTGTTCAATAATGACTATAATAACATATATCTATAAACTCATTTTACTTGCGTTGTATGCTTGAAAATTACTGAATAAACAAAGACACNGTTAAGAGTTAAATGCCAGTCACAAAGAAGAATGTTTCTTCAATATATTACACGAGAAAATAACAACTGACAGAAAAAAATCTATGTTAGACATACACACTAATTCTTTGACAGTAATTAAGTATATGTAAAGAAAAAAATCTTCACTCACAGGATAATTGAAATCGCTTTTGCAACAATATATATTAACGAGTTCAATAAGATCATAATTAGGTTAAGCTCGATTGAACTAAACTTCAAAGATGGGTTGTGCATTGAGACTTTATCATAATTGTTGAAAAGCTAAGTTGGAGCAGTGGTAAGCGTAAAAAATCAATGAGTTTAATCTAATCACAAATTAAGCTCAATTCGTACAAAAATCAAAGAAAAATTTTATGCACTTAGCTTTTAACATCATTACCATAAAACTATGTAGAAGATGTCTATGACATGATATTAAGCGAGGACAAAAATAGGAGAATCATATGATGATTCTTTTTCAAGTAATCATATTATTAAGAGCAAAGAATGAAGTACAACAGAAGCAATAATGGAGATATTCAAATCTTAACAAAAGAGCAAATCAAAAGGTTGTCGCTATGAATGTCAGAGATATGAAAGATTGAACACATGAAAAGGATGGACCACAGAATAGGGGTGGAAATAAATTCAAATCATATGGATGAATCTATGAATGTTCAATACAAATTAAGATTATTGATGGGCTTTGTAAGAACTTAATAATATGTGGTCCATTCCTAAATTAAAGTTGAATTTTATCTGAACAAATCAGATAGAAAAGAAGGTTAAACCTTGACTCTTTGCACTAAGGGTCATTTGGTTTGTTCAAAAATTAATGCAGTGTAAAAGTAATATATTGTACTTCTAATAATTTGCAGTTGTTTGGGTCAGTGTAAAATAAATGCGGAACTTTATATTTTCTTATTTGGTTTGAAGAAAAACAAATTCAATGTAAAATACTTCGATCAACTGACCATAGAGCAACGATTGGTGGAGGGGTGTGGCTTATAAGTGGGTGGGCCAACGGTGGTGAGGACGACCGACAAGATGGCTGGCTACTCCAGGCAGCAGTGGCACCCGATGTGAGGGTGGGTGAGTGTAACACTTTACACAAAATTGTGTATTTGGAGTCTTGCCCAAATCTAACGAATTTCAAATACATTAAAATTCAACTAGAAAATTAATTCCAAATATATTATAATTTTACAATTCATATGTTTTTCTTCCGACCAAATGTTTAGATTTCCAAAATTCTTACAAAAGGATTTCAAAATATACTTCTTTTGAAGCCGACTAAACAACCCTTAGCTCTTAATAGATGGCCAAGAGAATTATAATAATTGTACAAGAAACACTGATAACATCTAGTACATGACATCAACTACGGAAACAATGAGAGCAACTGAGAAATCAATTTCTAGTGATAATAAAAGTGCAACATGAGAAAGTTTCTATCAAGTAGTAGTTTTCAAAAAGAGAGAGAGAGGCGTTGTAATGTGAATAATATTTCAACATCAAGGCAAAAGTTGAAATAAAAATCGGCAATCATTAATGGATTGAGGTATTGCAATGCCTCAGTTAACCCCAAAGGCTAATTGAGATGGGGTCAAATAAAAAGATTCTTTCTTGGGCTAACATAGAAATATAATCTCTAAATGAGATTGTTAGGATANATAAAAGTGCAACATGAGAAAGTTTCTATCAAGTAGTAGTTTTCAAAAAGAGAGAGAGAGGCGTTGTAATGTAAATAATATTTCAACATCAAGGCAAAAGTTGAAATAAAAATTGGCAATCATTAATAGATTGAGGTATTGCAATGCCTCAGTTAACCCCAAAGGCTGATTGAGATGGGGTAAAATAAAAAGATTCTTTCTTGGGCTAACATAGAAATATAATCTCAAAATGAGGTTGTTAGGATGTATGAAGCTTACTTTCCTCAGTTTCTCTCATGACCAAATTTCTAATTTCAAAACACTAATTAAAATAAAATAATTTAATTTTAGTCAAATTTTGATTTTCATATCCTAGCCATCAAATCTATAGTTAGCAGATTTTCTAATATTATTGTTTCTTAAGTTTGTTCCCAATACCTTTAGTAATCGATAAAACAAAGTGGAAGACCGACTGCTTAGAAGATATTTTTCATCAAATTCTCTCAAGCTTCAAGAAGAGACCATCAAGCAAAGTATGAAGTCAAGTAACAACTAACATTGGTTAGTTAGGTGGATGGCAATGAAAGTAACACGGGAAGCTGACAACAAGATAACGTAAGCAAGGTCAGACNAAGATATTTTTCATCAAATTCTCTCAAGCTTCAAGATGAGACCATCAAGCAAAGTATGAAGTCAAGTAACAACTAACATTGGTTAGTTAGGTGGATGACAATGAAGGTAACACGGGAAGCTGACAACAAGATACCGTAAGCAAGGTCAGATTATTTGCTTTCACTAATTACTAGAGATTGGTTTTAAGGCATTAAATTCATGTAAGTTAAGTGGTTGTCAAAGTAGCAATTGAAGGAGACGAGAAATCAACATCGGAATACCTAGAGTAGTCATTACAAGAAATAGCAAGTGTTTTAAAGACCAACAATTCGTGCGAACATGGTGATGGAGTTTGACTGGAGGTTTTATTAGGATGTGATAATTGGTTTGATTGTATATAACATCAAATGTGGGAAGAAAAGCCTATAGCTTCCAGAGGGAGTTATAATTTTCAGTAGAATTATAATAATATATTTATATATTGTTACTTGTCTTCTATAGAGAACAAAAAAGGAAAAGCCTGCAAACTTGTTCTAGAGCCTTTGAGTGTTCAATAATGAATATAATAACATATATCTATAAACTCATTTTACTTGGGTTGTATGCTTGAAAATTACTGAATAAACAAATACAGAGNTTATAATAATATATTTATATATTGTTACTTGTCTTCTATAGAGAACAAAAAAGGAAAAGCCTGCAAACTTGTACTAGAGCCTTTGAGTGTTCAATAATGAATACAATAACATATATCTATAAACTCATTTTGCTTGGGTTGTATGCTTGAAAATTACTGAATAAACAAAAACAGAGTTGAAAATATTTGGGTTGAGTAACTATTGTATCCTATAACCATATCTACATATTTAAACTAGTAGAACTATCACTCTATACGGCCATGGGAGTTGGTAGATCTCACCAAATCATGCAAAGTCTCGTGTATTTTTGGTTGTCTTTTATTTGCAATATTTTATTTGCCTCATCATCACTCATTATTGCTTCCGGGAGTGCATTTTTCTCTAAATATAACTAGGTTTAAAACCAATAAATAAGAACTTCCAATTCACTCACTAGGTAGAAGTTCAATAAGCAATGGAAAGTCAGGCTAGAAGAGGATATTCATCCCATTCTATCTTTTCATTTTTTGGTTTTGGTGTGCCCTAATTATAACATCAAAACTCCAATGATGAGATTCAAAAAGTGGTAGTTCCAAATTACTAGAATTCAACATATTCAATTAATTGAGGTTGCTCAAGAAAAAGAAATTTCTAGTAGGAAGAACAAACATAACCCAAAAATTTATAGATGTTGCATCGCCGAATAGTCAGTTAAAATCTATGAAGCACGAATACAGATATGGGGTATGGACACGCACACACAATACAAGGACACCACGTAATTGAAAAAAATAAGACAATACATGTCATGACACATGTTTATATTTAATTAATTATTAATATAGAATATATATTTTTTCATTATTCTTTATTAAAAATATCACAATGTAAATTATGCAAGAATAAATAATAACTTCATAGATTTAATTTATATTATAAAACCACATGGTTATGCAAATTAATTTTTAAAAATTAGATATAATATATTAAAAAAAAAATTCATCGAACTTATTTACTATAAATTAAAAAATTCTATGATTACAAAGAGAGAATTATTAATGTTCGGCTTGGAATATTGGATGCACATTCGATACTCGATTTTGATGAATGTTAGAGAGAGTTTCAACATGAAGAGAGATAGGACGGTTTCGATTATGAGGTATAATAAAAACAACACGCATTTTTATAATTTTTTAATTTCCTTGTCTATTCTCTCGAAATCGTGTTAAGCTCACATCCGATGTCGTGTTAAGGGTGCCTTAGACGTGTTCGAGTCTGATTAAAATTCAAACATATATTTTATAATGTCGGAGAAGTGTCCGAGCGTGTCAAACAAGTGTTGGTGTCAGATATATGTCTGACACGGGCACGACACATTTTTAGAAGTGTCGGTGCTACATAGATTAAACTCATGCTGAACAAAACAAAAGAGGGATCAACCCTAACTAACTACTAGATACATAAATTAGCTTGTCTCTACAACTTACAAGTGTTTTCAATTTTGAATATCTATTAAGGTATCCTCTTGATTAAGCTCACCAAAAAAAAAAAAAAAAAAACAAAACAAAACAAAACCAACATCTTTTGAATACCATCTATTTTTCTACTAATTACTTTTACAAAGGAATACAATGTCTTTAGAGAACTCACCTAAATAATACAGTCTAAATTACAATGAACTAACTATGCTTCATGTCCCAATTCAAATACTAGTTGGAGACCTGGTTGAGAAAATTAATGTTTGTAAAATAGTTTCTGCNTGCTTCATGTCCCAATTCAAATACTAGTTGGAGACCTGGTTGAGAAAATTAATGTTTGTAAAATAGTTTCTGTCATACCCTACTAGTCACAGGCTCAACAGCATGAACAAAGAATCCATCAAGGTATATTATATATCCTCGGATAAATAGTGAATATAGGCATGCAAATAAGAAGCCCATACATAGCAAATAAATACATCAAAGATAGTACAGTTTAACATATACATGAAGTACGTTAATTTGAAGAACTATCTTTAATAAGACCATGATACAAACATCCTCTATAAGACACCCACTTGCTAAAAAAAGAGCTTTTTACAGGAAAATGCTTCTACATTTCCCAATGATCTATTATATCCAGTAAAAAAATATACAATTGATAGCCAAATCAACATGAGAATAATGCATAGCTGTTAAATATTGCAATGGCATATGTTTGGCTCCAAAATAATGATCCAATTTGGCTAATTAACATGATCATAAGCAAAAACAATTAAAATTATCATTATATATGATGTGCAGACCACAGGCCTTCAGTATTATACTAAATCAAACATCATGAAAAGATCAGCATATTGGTTATAACCTAAAACAATTCACAAAACATAACTTCAGCAAAAAATAAAATAAAACCATAAATCTCGTATAATAGCAATAGTCCTCCCTAGAAAAAAAACCACGTAAAATCACAACCACATTTCTAAGAAGTAATCCAAATAAAATAAATAAAAATAACTGAGCCATTTACCTGAATCGATATTGTCCTAAGCCATGCTTGATCCCCCATTTGAACTCACCAACATAACGGCTTCCATCCTCACAAGTATGCACACCAAAANTTTCGATTCCGGCGACCGACAGCTTCTTACGGGCGACCCCCAAACGTAACTCCCCCCTTTTAAGTGCCGACAATCCAACAAAAAAAATATACAATTGATAGCCAAATCAACATGAGAATAATGCATAGCTGTTAAATATTGCACTGGCATATATTTGGCTCCAAAATAACGATCCAATTTGGCTAATTAACATGATCATAAGCAAAAACAATGAAAATTATCATTATATATGATGTCCAGACCACAGGCCTTCAGTATTATACTCAATCAAATAACATGAAAAGATCAGCATATTGGTTATAACCAAAAACCAATTCACAAAACATAACTTCAGCAAAAAATAAAATAAAATCATAAATCTCGTATAATAGCAATAATCCACCCTAGAAAAAAAACCACGTAAAATCAAAATCACATTTCTAAGAAGTAATCCAAATAAAATAAATAAATAAATAAAAATAACTCAGCCATTTACCTGAATCGATATTGCCCTAAGCCATGCTTGATCCCCCACTTGAACTCACCAACATAACGGCTTCCATCCTCACAAGTATGCACACCATACCCATGGCTCTGACCATTCAACCATTCTCCTGCATAAATATCACCAGTATAAAACCGATAAACCCCGAAACCATTTCTAAGCCCCTTCTTATACTGTCCCTTGTATCTGCTCCCCTTAGTCCAAGTCTCCACCCCATATCCATCATACTTAGCATCAACCCAATCCCCTTCGTACTTTCCACTCTTATAATAGTAGTAAACCCCACTTCCGTGGCACTTCCCCCACCGAAGCTCCCCCTCATAGACGTCTCCGTTGCTGTAGACCTGTACAGAAAGGCCGGTCCGGCGATCGGTGCGAGTCCCTCCGATGGACCACAAAAGCGGGAGAGTAGGCGGGCGAGGAAGGACGCGTAGAGAGGGCAGAAAGAGGCAGAGGAGGAGGACAAGACCAGAGGAGAATGCGAGGACGGGTATGAAATCGATAATAAAAGAGTGAATATCGATAGAGGAAGTGGAGGATAANATCGGTGCGAGTCCCTCCGATGGACCACAAAAGCGGGAGAGTAGGCGGGCGAGGAAGGACGCGTAGAGAGGGTAGAAAGAGGCAGAGGAGGAGAACAAGACCAGAGGAGAATGCGAGGACGGGTATGAAATCGATGATAAAAGAGTGAATATCGATAGAGGAAGTGGAGGATAGGAGGAGTAGATATAGGGAAGGGAACAGGAGGAGGACGAGTAAGCGAAGGCGGAGGCTGAGGCAGCGAAAGGCAGTCAGGGAAAGGCGAGAGGGCGGAGTGCCGGGGAATAAACGGCGGCGGTTTCCGGCAACCGGAATCATGATGGGCCGCTATCGGGGANGAGGAGTAGATATAGGGAAGGGAACAGGAGGAGGACGAGTAAGCGAAGGCGGAGGCTGAGGCAGCGAAAGGCGGTCAGGGAAAGGCGAGAGGGCGGAGTGCCGGGAAATAATCGGCGGCGGTTTCCGGCAACCGGAATCATGATGGGCCGCTATCGGGGGTGGAGATGGAGAGGAGCGGCATTAGGGTTTGGAGTTGGGAGTAATTGTACGATCGAATTGGCGGAGGAGAGGCAGACGGTCAGGACGGAGGAAAGGAGGAGAAGCGCTTCGATATTAGATTAGACTTGTGAGTGACGAGCTTATAATTTATATCTACTTTTTAATCACAATGTTGGTGAGATTAGTTCCAACTTAAAATTCCAAAACTGCTATTTTATTGGATAATGCTACCATAATTCTAATTATGAATTTTAAGATATTAACAAAGAAAAGATGCCAATTGCATAAATAATATTCGAAATATTATTTTTTATAAAATTAGCATTTTCTTTAATAANAGTAATTGTATCGATCGAATTGGCGGAGGAGAGGCAGACGGTCAGGACGGAGGAAAGGAGGAGAGCGCTTCGATATTAGATTAGACTTGTGAGTGACGAGCTTATAATTTATATCTACTTTTTAATCACAATGTTGGTGAGATTGGTTCCAACTTAAAATTCCAAAACTGCTATTTTATTGGATAATGCTACCATANCTTTTTAATCACAATGTTGGTGAGATTGGTTCCAACTTAAAATTCCAAAACTGCTATTTTATTGGATAATGCATTCCAATTATGAATTTTAAGATATTAACAGAGAAAATATGCCAATTGCATAAATAATATTTGAAATATTATTTTTATATAAAATTAGCATTTTCTTTAATAATATTAAAATGCATAATAACATTTTAACCCGTATTTTTCATTTGGGATAATATATATATATATATATATATATATATATATATCATCAAAAAAAGTAATAAGCTTTCAAATTCTCTCTCAAATATCTCATTTTATCAAATTCTCAATAGTTGAACGTGCCACCAGAGTAGATATGTGGGTTTGGAGAAAAATGTGTGTACATAAGACGTACGCAGCGTTGCGTACGACATAGAGGTTATTTAAAGGGTATTGGAGGGTTATATCTGCATTATACCTCATGTAACCTCTTTGTAATTTACCTGTACCTTCTAGTAAGTTTCGCGCTTCTGTTTTCATATATTTGTAGGTTACATACATGTTATGGGTATGTTACAAGGATGTTAAAATAGGTATAACGTGAATATAACCCCCCAATACCCTCTAAATAACCTCTCTAATATATGCAGCGTTGTGTACATCTTATGTACGCAAATTTTTCTCGTTGGTTTGACAGTTCAAATAATTAATTACCTAGATGCTAATTTTGTAGATAGCAATAATTAAAATGATATGTGTCTAATTATCCCAAAATAGAATGAAAGGGCGTTTTAATGCTAGATAAGATTTATGTGGAGCCTCACCATCTCCCAATATACTAATCAAAATGTTAGGGAGATAAGTTTAACTTAAAATTCCAAATTTTCATTTTTATTAGATAATTATTATCGTGATTTTGACTTTAAATTTTAAGATAAAAAAATATTAATAATTATAAATAAATAAAAAAATGAATTTGAATATATAAAATCTAGCAAATGCATANAATATACTAATCAAAATGTTAGGGAGATAAGTTTAACTTAAAATTCCAAATTTTCATTTTTATTAGATAATTTTTATCGTGATTTTGACTTTAAATTTTAAGATAAAAAAATAATAATAATTATACATAAATAAAAAAAATGAATTTGAATATATAAATCTAGCAAATGCATAGGACTAATATATTATATATCAAGTTGAATCAGATGAATCTATTATTAATGATGCATGACACCAGATGCCATTGAAGGGTCAGTAACTAACTAATATTCCTCCTCTTTGACATCTAGCGCTTACTAATGCATAAAAGATTCATTTAAATGAAAGATTAGAATTAAAGAGGAGACTTCTACTCTCTAAAAATAATGTTTGGATAATAATAAAGCAATAAGAAGAAGCCATGCAAAGAACATGTATTTATAAAGAAAAAAAGTAGCAACATAGCTACAAAATAAACAAGATAGTTTTTCTTGTGATTGAAAATCTTTATGATTAAAATAATGTGATGATTTAATTGAATTTATTTTTTCTAGTATAGTTAACAATACTATAATTAAAAGTGAGTACTAGTTTGTTGAAGACTTGACTCTGTTAAGCAAGTTGATTTAAGTATTACTTTGCTACATAATGATTGATTAGCCATCAACAAATTTTCATCATCCGTCATCCGATATGAATCTAGATGCATGGCATCAATCTCGAGAACAAATTTTGAGCAAGAAATGTTTAAAGCTTCATTAGAAGTCATCCAAAACTTCGATCAGCAAGCTTATAGTTAAATTGATCGACTCGACGAGACAGACCCAACAGTACCAACAATGGACCAATCCGAGTCAAATCAAGCCTAGATCAAGCTATTAATCTAATTTTAAAAACATTATGGGCATAATTGGAAGGTCAAATAGATTTTGAATCTAGAAAGCTTATAGTTAGATTAGATGTCTTGGCAAGTGAAATCCAACGAGCACAAGATCGCTCAATTTTTACATCATTAAGACACTTAAATGTTCATCTAACATCATTTGATTTAGGAGATTTCTCTAGTCATCCAATCAAAGTAGTCGAGATTCATTTCTTAATTGTAACCGGAACTCTGCAGCTCGACCCCCTCTTATGAAAAGGGGGTGGGGGGGGGACTGGATCTTGAGCAAGCTTAGAGCCATAAAAAAGAGGGAGCAAAAGTCTAGGACTTTGCACTGATGATCTAACAAACACCTTTTGCTCCTGCAGTTGGCAATCACTATTGACCATGACTTGTTGACTGCCTCGCTCGCTCATTGTGACAAAGCACCCTGCCAAGCAACACTGACAAGGTGAAATCATGAAGTAACCTATGAAGTAATGCATCAACCCAAACGTCGTGCCAACCTTGAATTTGATGCAACATCGCACCCCCACATATGATACAAAGATGCCTCCCCGAAGACGCTGTAACAACACACCCCACATATGTGCAATGACACACCAAAAAGACAGTGACTTTCTCCAGACTATTAAGGCTCTGTTTGGCGCAGCTGCAGCTTTTTAGTTTTTCAGCTGTAGCTACCCTACCCCAGGAAGCTGCTGCGGGAAAGCAGCTGCGAAGAAGCTGACTGTCTATTTGGTGCAGCTGTGTGAAACCAGATGTCGAACAACTGTTTATGGAAAAAAAGATCATATTGTCCCTGTTTGGTAAAACTGTTTAAAAGAATAGTATAATAATCATCTTTTTGGAACTTCAGTAAGTCCCCAAAGTGCTAACAACTTCTGTTTAGGAATAAAAACACATATGCAACAAAATCTTATGTATTTACATATCTAACACATAAAGTTTGAAGTTTTACAAATATTTGCATATTATTTTGGAAGTCTTACAAAAGAGTTGAGTCACATAAAATTAATGAAGTTAAATGTAGTGTTTGATATGTAAATATGTGAAATTAATTATGGTTAGGAAATAAAATTGAAGTTCTGATCAGTTCCCAAATGTTAACTACAGTGTTAAAGAACTATTGCAAAATCCCCCCATCCATTAGGTTCTTTTCAAATGGAAATCCTCCATCAATTGGCCGGATCAAGCCGAAAGCCAGAGCAGGCAAATCCAGTAGGAAAAGAGTGAGAAGGGAGAAAAGAGACAGAGAAACTCCAGATCCACCAACAATAACAGGAAAAAATGAAAATGACAGAAACTGGAAAAAGATAAGAAGGAAAAGCCATTAGATCCGCAAAAATGCCAAAAAATCTTGTTCAAATTTTTTTCTTCAGTAACCAAATTCGGCCGTTCTAGGTTAGGGAAGAAAAAGGTGCAGGGGATTTGCGAAAGAGGCAGCGGGGAAGTAGCTAGGGTAGAAGAGAAAAATGTGGGGCAAAATGTATTATTTACAGTGCGAACGCGGTGCCACGAGGTTGATCTCACTTCGTAGACACTGGACCATGAAGCTGGTAACCAAACACGTGGATTTTAGATTTCGCAGCGGTTCCTCACCTCGCCGCAGACCCCCCCCCCCAAACAAGCCCTAAAGCTCTCTCCTTGCAATTCACTACTATGGTCTACTTAACCAATTATGACCTATGTGTTCCAAAAGTAGTACAAATTCATACTTTGCCCTCTACAGCCTATGAATGTCGTTACAATCCACCACTACAGCCTATGTGGTCCACAATAATTGTATTTCCTGACTCTAGCCTCTACAACCTATAGATATCATCACAACTTAGCATTATGACCTACATGATCAGTTATGACTTACGTGGTCCACAGTTCGTGTAGCTCTTGACTCTGGCCTTTGAGGCCTACTAGAAACATTGCAATATGTGGTCCACAACTTGTGTATCTCCCAACTCCAACCTCTATAACATACAAACGTCATCACAGCCCACCACTATGACCTATGTGACCAAAAATGACCTTCGCGGTCCATAGCTCATTGATTTCCTTACTCCAGGCTTAGCAGTTTATGGAAATTATCACTATGATAAGTGCAAATATTGAATCTGACCTCTGTTACTTACGGAATTCATCACAGCCCACAACTACAACCTTCAAAACTGACAACAGCCTACGTGGCCCACAACTCATGTTGCTTTCACAAATTTGGTCCCTATAGCTTACATATGTCAACGGAGCTCATTACTATGACCAATGTGACCAATTACAACCAATATGGCTCACAGCTCTTACAGATTCGTGTTATGAGCTCTATAGCCAACTGATGCTCTTAAAGTGTCTGCAATAAACACAACGAACCACTATCTTGGCTTTCAACTACAACCTAAATGACAAGCTGTTCATATGAATACAATCTACAATGCTCACTACAAACTTCTTCCTTCATAGCAATCGACAATGACCATTGCAACCGACTATCACCGAGAATTGTGACTTGATTATGACTATTATTGATGAACTACTATTATACATTTATAGTGATTAAATTTTTAACTTCATATTCTCTAATTCAAGAGAAGAGTGGACCGGTGTACTCACCATTCACAGTGAATTACTTCAACATGATTAAGCCCTATAATTTTTCCCCTTTTTTAAGGTTTTCCATGTAAAATGTTAACTTGTCTCCTCCTACTTAATTTTCTCTTAAATTATATGAGTGTGTGATGGGTTTTTGTGCAACTTTAAGATAATAATTTGATACTCCATTGTTGCTAACATTTTCAGCATGCATCAATGATATTAAAGAAGGCACTATATCACTCAACTTGAAAGCTTAGTTGTCCATGAAAAAAAAAGTTTATTATTCAAGCTCTTAAAAATCTTTGTGTATATCAAAAAGTTGTCTACACTGATCTTATAGAGATCTAATGCTCCAAAAGAGAATAATATGATAAAGGTAGATTTTTTGTTAAGCATGACTATTCAAACTAGATGAGCCAAGGTAATGACTGAGAAATCTAAGTGGACATCCTCCTGCCTCTTTTCTAGACAAATGGATTTTTTCTAGATTTCTTAGTCATTTTATTGTAAATTTTTGGACTTAGCCAAGTTTTTTTAGTGTGGTGTATGCACGTTTTTGGAGTTAGTCAAGTTTGATTAGGGTGGTGTATGCATGTTTCATTAAATATGCCCAATAATTTGAGCCGCGACCTCACCCCTACATTAGTTTCATCCTTTAGTTTGCTATTACTCCCGCGCCCTCCCCCCTCTCAGCCTAGCCGTGCATTAGCTGTGCATAATGTTTTTTCTCCTCTCTCTTCTTTTTGACGCCTATGATGAGGGAAACTCGACATTTGCTATCTTCCTCCTCTGGTATCTTCTACCCCTCATTTATTTTTTGTGGTTTTGCTCTGTTAGGTATATGGTTTGCACAGAAACTCATTTTTTTTAGGTTTTTTACATACATAACATCAAAAACATCCATTATTCTATATCTTTTGGTGGCTTCAGCTATGTTTAGTTTGTGCTTTGTGATTTCAAAATTTTTATGGTATTTTTGGATTCTCGGTGGCTTTGGTTAGTTAGCCTTGTGGAGTTGCTCTATTTGTTTTGGTTTTATTGAGATAATTACCTACCGAGCACCCCAAGCAATGCTTCTAAGTGTCTTTGCTCTATATGGTTTGTCGTTTTTGTTTTCTTTTTTTTTTGGGATAGTTACATACATAGCCATTGAAACACTATTTAATGGCGGCTTTGCAATTTTTCAGTTTCCGGTGTTGGATTTGTTAATGAAAACTAAGTACAAGGAATTTATCATGAATTTTGATATTTGAATGGGAATTTGAGAAATGGATAAAAGTTGGTAATGAAAGTGTCGATAACAATGTTTTCAGGTGTTGTCTATGTTTTAAATATGGATTGAGATTTTATCATGAATTTTGATATTTGAGTGAGAATTTAAAAAATGGATGGAAAGATGGTGTTGGATTTTTTAATAGCAATGTTTTGACTGCTGAGTATATTTTGAATTTTGGTAGATATTTTATCATGAACTTTTCATGGAAATAAGAAATTGAAAAATGGATGAAAAATTGTGCTAGATTTGTTAATAGAAATATTTCAAGTGTTGTTTATGTTTTGATAAAGCTCATAAAGATGTTAATAGCCAATGAAGGACTTGGAGGTTTGTTGCTATGCCCTTTAAGTTCATGGTTATTAAACTTCATAGTTAAGAGGCTCATGTGACAGGGTAAGCTTTCCATAGTTCAATTTCCATTTTATTTTTAGGGTTGCTATAAAAATCTATTGTCACTACTTATTTGGTGTGGAGTTGATAGTGTAGTGTGGTATGTGGATGTGGTGTGCAGGGTGGTGGTGCGCGGTGTGGTGGTGATGGTGTGGTGTGGATGTAGTGTGTAGGTTGGTGGAGTGGTGTGGATTGGAGGTTGGGGTGTGTGGTAAGGAGAAGTTTGTGTGCAGCGTGGAGGTGGTGGTAGTGGTGTGGAGGTGGTGATGTGTTGGCGTGTAAGCATTGGTGATGATATTATGATAATGTTATTTTTCTTTAATTTGTGGTAATTATTTTTTATGAAAATTATTTATGTTGTTTAATTCTTTTCATTTTAGTAGCACAATTGATAAGACTAAAGACCTCAGTTCATCTGTTAAGTGGGATAAAGAAGTTAAATTAATATTTATGTTACCTCTGATTAAGGAGGTAGAATTGTTAAATAGGCACACAATTTATTTTAACTAGAACGGTTGGAAAAATATTTTGAAAAAATTTAAGAAAATTATAGGAAGAGAATACGATAGGATGTAATTGAGAAATAAATGTGATCAATTTTTTTTAAAAAATAGAAATTTTAGAAAGAATTGAAACGAGGATCCATGGGTTTGGGTTAGGATCTGACAAAACAAATAATTGATGCTTCAGAAGAATGGTGGGTCGAGAGATTAAAAGTGAAAATTGATCAAACAACCATGATAATTCTTTTTTTTTAATCTTTTCAAATTCATCAACATATCTATTTTCCATTACTTTATAGGCAGTGCCAACAACAAAAGAATTAAAATTCAGTGACATTGACCTTGAACTGGAAGAGAAGTTGGATCGAATGTTTGGTGGAGTCGTGACAACAGACGATCATGCATGGATCCTTAGTGAGTGAGGGCTTGCTGGCATAGTTGAGAACTTGGATGTCAAACGAATAGCTAATGCCAACAAAGTTCCTAGCCCAAACCTCAATGAAGTTGAATCAACCAATCGATCAAAGCAACTAATAATTGATGAAAAGAATAAAGAAGAAGTTGTTTTCATTATAAGCCAAATTTCACAATTAGTTGATTTATGCACTAATGATACTGAGACATTACAATCATTTTCCATCCAGCAAGTCATAAGAATTTAGGAGGCAACTCAAGAAATTTATGAGGATATGATATTATATTCTTTCTTCATGAAGTTGCTAGAAAACCCGACCCATAGAGTTTTTTATAATAACGACCCATGACCGTAGGATCAATTATTTACATTGTTTTCATGAAAACAAGGACGTTTGAATTTCATTTTTTCTAGCTGAACTATTTGTTCCATTTGTATTTATTTTTAATTAGGAAAATTTGGCTTTTTCTTTGGATAATTATTTTTCTTTGAGACACTGTTAATGCTGCTTTGACTATTTATTTTCATCATACAATTTGTTATTAGCTTTTCAATGTTTATTTATGATTGTTGCTTATTTAAAGAATGTTGTGATAGAAGCTAATTCGGTGGTTCTTATATGTGCTAGATGAATAGAGAGATTACCTAACATGGATACACATATACAAAGATGCAGAAGAAGAGTTGTAGGTGTGGTGTGTTTGATGTATGATTACTATTATTTGATCTATTCTTATATGCTTATTTAAAATATGTTGCATCTAAGGATTTGCACTTTATTATTTTAAACCTTTAGAAAATATCAGCTTGTGAACTTTAGTACCTCTAGAGCATTGTACTGCTTTTGTGGTTTAAAATGTTCTCGGCTTTCCTTGGACAACCACATAGCTACTGGAGTTGGTTTTATAAGTGTCCGAGGAGAACAAAAAGCTGTGACTTCTTTATTTATGTTGGTATCCATTTTTAATGTCACACGTGTAGGGTGTCCACATTGCTAGCTCAATATGATTCACTGCTCATTGATATCATCTCGTAGCTTAAGACACTCATCTGAGACTTCCGGTATGTATTCAAGGAATGAAACCAAGATTTGTGATGATTCAATCTTACCCAGGAGAATCAGCATTTGGGTAAACTCACCTAAGATACTAAACATTTTTTATGTCCATTCAGGTGTTTAGAAATCCTTTTGTATCCATCAGGAGCCTCGCTAAGGTCAAGGGAAGTCATATAGCCTTTCTATGCGTGCTACAAAAAAATTAGAGTTTGGGATGCCTTACTCGCGCTGTAGTTCAGACGCCCACTAGTGACAAATTCAATTATCAATGGTTGAGCAAAATACTTTCGAATTTAGGGAACCATAATTTACTCATATGTGGTCTCTCATAGCTTTCAGGAAAAAAAATCCCTTTTCGAACATTTATCTACACAAATTGGGGCTCATTGGATTAGCCTATTGCCATTAGGTTGGACCCTGACATCCTAACACTAAACACTGGTGCCCCAACACTATGTACTAGTGCCTAGGCATCAGAAAAAGCCCGAAGGGGATCAAAATAGAGCCCTTGAGTGCAAGCCCCAACACTAGTTTCGAGAGCTTAGGCTCCCAGAACAACCCAAAATGATCCAAGAACCTGAGGGCAAAAAGTAGGTGCCAAGGAGGTAGCACCGAGGTGGCAGACCCAGTGCCTTGATGCAATAGTCATAGCACTCAGGTACCAAGCCAAAATTTGGACCTAGTTTCCTCCTACAATTTCCATCATTTTAACTCTAAAACTCTTCCATAAACATCCAAAATTGTAAGGATTTCTTAGATTTGGGGGGATTTTCTTGGGGGGAATAAAGGGGGTGATTATACCTCTTTAGCCCTCTTTTGGAAGCTTCTAAGGTGAGGCGACAAGGCTATTTTAGCCAAAAATGGAGGGAATTGGGGTTGGTTAGGTGATTTCCCTTGAGCTCCCCCATTTTGGAGATCTTCTCGTTTCAGCATATTTGGGCCTCATCCAAGAAGTAAAAAAAACTTCTTCTTCATTTGGAGCATGCGGCTTGGAGCTAGGGTTTTCTATTGGGAGCTTCTTTGAGGTGAAGAGCTTGGAGCAAGAAAAGGAGACTCTTCATCTTCCTCAAGGAAAAAAAGCTAACGGTGTTAGTCATCTTCAACCTTCTTCTTCTTCTTCCACTCTTCCCTCATCCCCCACTAAGAGATCTTCTTCATTCTTCACCATTCCTTAAGTGTATAAAGAGAACTTCTTATGGAAGAGCTTGACTAGAAAGGGAGAAAAGTTCCTACTCTTAGGTTGGGGAAGGATCGCCGGAGCATTGGTGAAACTTCACCGGAGCTCAAATCTTTGAAAGAATCTTGTAGGACTCTCCTTCTAAAAAAATCTTCTTTGTTCTTTGGTGAAGGAGTAGAGAGGACCTTGTTGGAGCTTAACAGAACATTTCCACCTCTCCTATCATCAGGAGAGCTTCATCCTACATAAAAAAACATGAATTCAAATGCCACATTGGTGAGATCCTTTAGAACCCCTCGTGTTTTCCTTCTTAAATAACACAAGGACTACTTTTTCTAGGTACCATAGGTTCGGTCACCCATGCTAGGCCGGTTAGTCGGTTGACACTAGTCAGCACGACTATATGTCTATTGATTGGTTATTGATTTCCAAGAGAAAACCCTAACTTAGGAAGCTTTTGATGGATACATTCTGACTGGCGGCTTATATATGCAATAAAAATATAAGATAAATATGAAACGGCGCCAAAAACTTCACAGCGACTTTATATATGCTTAAAATATAAGATAAATATGGACAGATTTAATACTGCTGCTAAAAGATTTAATTCCTCAGCAACTGTACCAAAACTTAATTACAGTTATGGATTCGATAAAGATGGATGTATATAATTCAGCAACTGCACCAAAAACTTAATAGCAGTTATAGAGTCGATAAAGATGTATGTATAAAAATATTCAATAATTGTAAAGTCACACTTATCAACGCAAGTATACGTATCACTCAAGTAATATAGGGCTCTAATAGAGTCGCCAAAAACTTGATAACAGTTATAGATTTGATAAAGATGTGTATAAAATATTCAATAATTGTGCAAAATCACACTTATCAACGCAAGTATACGTATCGCTCAAGTAATATAGGGCTCTAATGGAGTCCTAAATATCGATCTAATGGAGTAGTTTAGAGTTACGAACTAAGATTTTAGAAAAGCAATACTTTAATCACAACAACGAAATTCAATTTGCTTATTGTCACTAATAGGCAATTGAAATAAATAGATAATTTTAATAACTAATAAATAATTAATGATAAACTAATAGACAATTGAAATAAATAGGTAATTTTAATAACTATTAAATAACTAATGATATTAATGAGGGTTTAATTGTGATATTCAATATATAAGAAAACATCCTTCTCCTTGTCAAGAAATCATAGGGAATGAATAAAATGAATTAGTTCAATTTATATTGTGCCAAATAGAAGCATACCTATTCTTACCCTTTGGTCCAGGCATAAAGAACATTGACTAATCCTACGCTTATTTAATGAATCTGCGATTAGGCTGGGAGGATACCGGGTCTCACTTCGGAGTTCCCACGTTCCCCTCACCTGAGGGCTAACATCTACACTTCAACACCCAGATGATAGGACCGAATTGGGGATTTTAGTCTGTCACTTTAAAATCTCCAATTCTACGCCCGATAATATTATTTCCCTATTTATTTGCAGCCAACTTCCAAGGGCTTTGACATCCATGAATCTTGGATGTAATCTTCACTTTAGTTGTAAAACTCAACATATTTTAACAAATCAATTGGCCAGATTGGAAGTAAATTAAGATCGAAGTGAAAAGATTATCACAATTTCTTAAACCAATTGGCCAGATTGAAAGTTAATTAAGATTGAAGTGAAAAGATCATCACAATTTCTTAAAAAATGGCTTCACCAATTCAAATCACCATTTCACAAATCTCAAGACAAGGAGAAAGACAGAGAAAATTACTCAGATATCATGGGGAAAACACAACAAAACTCGAAATTCATATATAAAATCAAAGTCATACAAACTACATCAAGTAAATAACTTATCTCTCATGGGGAAAACACAACAAAACTCAGAATTCATATATAAAATCAAAGTCATACAAACTACAAACACAACAAAACTCAGAATTCATATATAAAATCAAAGTCATACAAACTACAACAATAAATAAATTAAACTCACAATTCAAATTACCATTTCACAAATCTCGAGACAAGGAGAAAGACAGAGAAAATTACTCAGATCTCATGGGGAAAGCACAACAAAACTCGGAATTCATATATAAAATCAAAGTCATACAAACTATAACAAATAAATAACTTATCTCTAAATTTCTCCCCCACAACAAAACTCAAAAGACTTCATATATAAAATCAAAGTCATACAAACTACAACAAGTAAATAACTTATCTCTAATTTCACCTATATAAAATCAAAGTCATAGAAACTACAATAATAAATAAACTTATCTCTAATTTCTCCCAGAAAACTCCTCGAAGTTCCTCTGAATCTCTTCCTTTCTTTACAACACACAGAATTCTTCTTCAGAACACTCCTCGAAGTTCCTCTGAATCTCTTCCTTTCTTTACAACACACAGAATTCCTCTTCAAAGTAGTAAGGAGGAAGAAATCTCTCACTCTCCCTCCACTCTTACAATATATCGAAGAATTCCTCACAATATTGGAACCTTTCTAATCTCTAGGAACTCTCTCTAGCACTTCCTTTACTCCCTAGATTCTTTCCCTCCTTCTCCAGGCTCTCTAATTTTCGGTCAAAATAGTCTTTTAAAGTTGTGGATGAGCTTTCCCAAGAGTTGCCTAAGCATCCCTTCAAATTTTGCCTTATCCAAAGGTTGAATAGGCATAACCGTCGATCTCTCCGTCGACGGCCTCAAGGGCGCTGTCGGCAGACTTCTAAAGAATTTTGTCCTGTAGCCTCGGGAAAACTCGCCGTCGGTGGGGTCGAGGGCGCCGTTGGCGGCCTAGTTCAAATTTCCACATTTTGGTCATTTTCGCTCCAAATTCGCTCATTTTTGTATCTTTTTGCTCCAATAACCCTAATTCATCATTCCTGCAACAAAACATCAAAAATACATTTCTTTAAAGTGTAATATCATTAAAAATACTATAAAATAAATATGAAAATCTCAACATATTTTTCTTGGGGCACATTCTTAATGAATCCAAGCGATTCCCTTGCAAACATGTAGGTCTACACCTAAGTGGGTTTAAATCCCTATTTCCCCTCGCTTTTGCAATTTCCAACCCTCCTTGGAGGGACTGAGATATTTGGATTTTGTGGAGTGAGAAAAGCTTTGTAGCTATCTCACTTTGTAAAATCATGAGTTGTGGAATGAAAAAAGCTTTGTAGCTAATCTTTTCACAATTGTGGAGAGTTTTCTTTTGGAAATTTGAAGGTGAAGCTTCTCACACTCCTCGCCAAAGCAGATGGCGGCTATGCCACATATCCACAAATGTAAACCCTAGGTGTCGATGTAAGATCGTTAGAAGATATGGTTTGCTCTTTATTGCGATCATTTGCATTGCATGGTGTATTACGTCACGATGTGTGCATTGTATGAAGCATGTCCCACTAGCACATTGCCTTGACCGACTACTCAGGCCTCGGCCGACATAGCACATTGTCTAAACCAGTCGCCCCGACCCAGTCGACATAACCAAAAACCTCAACCAGTCACCCCGACCCTGTCGACATAGAAATTGCCTCAACTAGTAGCCCCGACCTGATCTTCATTTCACATCAACTTAACCATCCACCACCAAGTATAGCTAGCCTTGCACTTGGGTCTGACAAGCCACCTCGACCCGGTTAACTGATCAATTTAGCTTGACTGGCAGCCCCAATTGACCGATTACTTTGGTATGACTGAACTCCTTTACTTAATCAACCAACCACTTAGGTCTAACGAACCGCTATGGGCCAATCGACCGATCACTATTGTTCAACCAACAACCCCGGCTTGTCCGAGCGATCACTTTAGTTCGACTGACCACTGACACGCCTAAAAATGTGTTACTTTTTTATATACATTTATGCTCATTTTTAATGATATTGCACTTTAATGAAATATATTTTGCATGGTTTTAATCTCAAGTACAAAAAGATGGAGTTTTGGAGTAAATCGAGCCAAAATAAAGCAATTTGGTGTCAAGTGAAGCAAGATATAACACTTGAAGCAAATTGGAGCTAAAACGGGGCTAAAAGAGGCAATTTGAGGAAGGGGTAAAATGACATGGCACCTTGGCGCCATATATGGCGCCACATTCTGGTGCTTAGGCGCCATAAATGGCTTTTTCTAGAAAATGCAATGAATTTGGACGAATTTTGAAGGGCCACTGACACGACTAAAAATTACCTACTGTTTTATCTATATTTCATGTTAATTTTTAATGATATTTAATGATATTACACTTTAAAGGAATTTATTTTGTAAATTTTTGGTTTCAGGTACAAGAAATGAACTTTTGAAGAAAATGAAACAAAAAAGGTGCATTTTGGAGCCAAATCGAGCAAGGAAGAAAATTCTAATATGAAGCATTTTGATATGTCTTTCTTTGTTTAATTTTCTTCACATTCATCACATATTTTTGAATGAAATTGCATTTAAAGAAAGGATATTTTCATGTTTATCTTGTAGGTATAACAGTTGGATTTGAGTGAAGCTGAAACATGGTGAAACGGAGCGAAACAGAGTGAAACGAAGGTGCTGCCAATAGGATGCTCCCTAGGTGCCATTTGCCACCATAAACTGTCTCCTAGGCACTAGAAACAATTAAGGGGAAGTTTTGGGCTATTCCAGGCTATCCTGGGGTGTTCTGGAAGCTTCCGGGAGGATATGCACGCCCCCAAAGAGTTATACATTGAATCTAGACATTTGGAAGGTGAAGATATGTGTCTATTGAAGTGAAGGGTGTGTCTCATGGAAAAAAAAGAGGTGCCTGGATTCTCTTTAAGAAGGGGGGCTAACGTCTCTCATGAGGGTATGATTAGGAGTTTTTAGAGAATTTTAGAGAGAGTTTGGGTGCGCCTCTTCTAAGAGGCGCGCGCGCGCGTGTGTGTGTGTGTGAGGAGATGTAAAAATCTACCTTTCCTGGAGAGATTGGTGGAGGAATTTGAGAGATATGAGTATGGAAGTGTATGAGCGGCACATGGATTGACATGAGACTTTGTTGGAGAGATTTTTATCTTTCTTTTAGAGGGAAAAATCTAAGTATTGTGTTCTTCATTATCTTATATTTTTTGTCAACATTTTCTAGTGGATTTGCTTTGATTTAATGAAGTTTTTGTTGCATTTTATCCATGCTTGGTGAGTAGTTTTTTTACTCTTTTCTTTTAAAATAAAGTAGTGACATGTGTAGGAAAATATACTTTATGATAGAATAATTCTCATTTCCATGTGATTGAGTAATATCTCATTTCCTTCATTGACATAACTTAAGTGGCAATAGGTTATGTTAAAATCTGTTGTGAGTGAAAATAAGACTCAGAAGAACAACGATCTACAACTTGAGTGCACTCACATTGACCGGTTGGCTATGCTAAAGTAGTTTAGGCGGCAATGTAACTTTTAAGAAAATATAATTTAATAATCTATTTATATTAGGAGATTCTAGGTGACAAATAATTGCATAAAACTAATAGAATAATAAGCGTACCTATACACTCAGAAGAGAGTAGGTAGACATATGTTCATTGTAGGTACATAAATTATTATATAATTATATCAATACTTTTACTGCTTATATCATATCTTCATTTTAATTTTCTTTTGCAATGAAATAGATGCATATTTAGGAATTTAGAATTGCTTATATCTACTCTAATTTCATTAATGTTATGATATTTTCACCAACTCTTAATTTACTTTGCAAGCTGATCAGTTGTGAGGTTAATTCCGTTGTAAAATATAACGATCCGGGAGGTCTATGATTTCACCGAATTTGTGAATACCACATTAACTATTATAATGGGAGACCGACTCAATCCACT
>JXCR01118348.1:67952-80770 GCA_002079205.1 Phalaenopsis hybrid cultivar | reverse complement strand
CCGCGCCGCAGCCCCCCCCCCCTCCCCCTCCAAACGAGCCCTAAAGCTCTCTCCTTGCAATCCACCACTATGGTCTACTTAACCAATTATGACCTATGTGTTCCACAAGTAGTGCAAATTCATACTTTGCCCCCTACAGCCTATGAATGTCATTACAGACTACCACTGTAGCCTATGTGGTCCACAACACTTGTATTTCCTGACTCTAGCCTCTACGACCTATAGATATCATCACAACTTAGCATTATGACCTACATGATCAGTTATGACTTACGTGGTCCACGGTTCATGTAGCTCTTGACTCTGTCCTTTGCGGCCTACTGGCAACATTGCAATATGTGGCCCACAACTTGTGTATCTCCCAACTCCAACCTCTACAACATACAAACGTCATCACAACCCACCACTATGACCTATGTGACCAAAAATGACCTTCGTGGTCCATAGCTCATTGATTTCCTTACTCCAGGCCCTGCGGTTTATGGACATTATCACAACTCAGTACTAAGGCCTGCATGACCAACTACGACTTATGTAGTCTACGACAGGTGCAAATCTTGAATCTGACCTCTGTTACTTACGGACTTCATCGCAACCCACAACTACAACCTTCAAAACTGACAATAGCCTATGTGGCCCACAACTCATGTTGCTACTGACTTTCGGATCGTGGCCTATGCACTTCATCACAACCCACCACTATGACTTACATGACAAACTATGACCTACGTGGTCTGCAACTCATGCATTTCATAACTTTGGTTTGTATAGCTTACATATGTCAACAGAGCTCATTACTATGACCAATGTGACCAATTACAACCAACATGACTCACAAATCTTACAGATTCGTGTTATGAGCTCTATAGCCAACCGATGCTCTTAAAGTGTCTGCAACAAACACAACGAACCACTATCTTGGCTTTCAACTACAACCTACATGACAAGCTATTCATATGAATACAATCTACAATGTTCACTACAAACTTCTTCCTCAATAGCAATCGACAACGACCCTTGCAACCGACTATCACCGAGAACTATGACTTAATTACGACTATTATTGATGAACTACTATTATACATTTATAGTGATTAACTTCTTAACTTCATATTTTCTAACTCAAGAGAAGAGTGGACCGGTGTACTCACCATTCATAGTGAATTACTTCAACATGATTAAGCCCTATAATTTTTCCCCCTTTTTAAGGTTTTTCATGTAGAACATTAAGTTGTCTCCTCCTACTTAATTTTCTCTTTAATTATATGAGTGTGTAATGGGTTTTTGTGCAACTCTAAGATAATAATTTGATACTCTATTGTTGCAGACATTTCATCATGCATCAATGATATTAAAGACGGCACTATATCACTCAACTTGAAAGCTTAGTTGTCCATGAAAAACAAAGTTTATTATTCAAGCTCTTAAAAATATTTGTGTATATCAAAAAGTTGTCTACACTGATCTTATAGAGATCTAATGCTCCAAAAGAGAATAATACGATAAAGGCAGATTTTTTGTAAGAAGATCGTAATGCCCACCAAGTATGACTATTCAAACTAGATGAGCCAAGGTAATGACTAAAAAATCTAAGTGGACATCCTCCTGCCTCTTTTCTAGACAAATGTCTTTTTTCTAGATTTCTTAGTCATTTTCTTGTAAATTTTTGGACTTAGCAAAGTTTGTTTAGGGTGTATGCACGTTTTTGGACTTAGTCAAGTTTGATTAGGGTGGTGTATGCACGTTTCATTAAATATGCCCAATAATTTGAGCCGCGACCTCACCCCTACATTTGTTTCATCCTTTAGTTTGCTATTACTCCCGTGCACACCCCCCCTCTCGGCCTAGTACCGCATTAGCTGTGCATAGTGTTTTTTTCTCCTCTCTCTTCTTTTTCTTCATTCTCTGACGCCTATGATGAGGAAAACCCGACTTTTGCTATCTTCCTCCTATGGTATCTTCTACCCCTCATCTATTTTTTGTGGCTTTGCTCTGTTAGGTATATGGTTTGCACATAAACTCATTTATTTTTAGGTTTTTTACATACATAACATCAAAAACATCCATTTTTATATATCTTTTGGTGGCTTCAACTATGTTTAGTTTGTGCTTTGTGATTTCAATTTTTTTATGGTATTTTTGGATTCTTGATGGCTTTATTTAGTTTGTCTTGTGGAGTTGCTCTATTTGTTTTGGTTTTATTGAGATAATTACCTACCGAGCACCCCAAGCAGTGCTTCTCAGTGTCTTTGCTCAACATGGTTTGTGGTTTGTGCTTTCTTTTTTTTGGGATAGTTACATACATAGCCATCGAAACACTATTTAATGGGCGCTTTGCAATTTTTCAGTTTCTGGTGTTGGATTTGTTAATGAAAAATAAGTACAAGGATTTTATCATGAATTTTGATATTTGAATGGGAATTTGAGAAATGGATAAAAGTTGGTAATGAATTTGTTAATAACAATGTTTTTAGTTGTTGTGTATGCTTTAAATATGAATTGAGATTTTATCATGAATTTTAATATTTGAGTGAGAATTTAAAAAATGGATGAAAGATGGTGTTGGATTTTTTAATAGCAATGTTTTGACTGTTGAGTATATTTTGAATATTGGTTGATATTTTATCATGAACTTTTCATGGAAATAAGAAATTGAAAAATGGATGAAAGATGGTGCTAGATTTGTTAATAGAAATATTTCAACTGTTGTTTATGTTTTGATAAAGCTTATAAAGAAGTTAATAGCCTATGAAGGACTTGGAGGTCAGTTGCTATGACCTTTAATTTCATGGTTGTTAAACTTCATAGTTAAGAGGCTCATGTGACAGGGTAAGCTTTCCATAGTTCAATTTTCATTTTATTTTTAGGGTTGCTATAAAAATCTATTTTCACTACTTATTTGGTGTGGAGTTGATAGTGTAGTGTGGTATGTGGATGTGGTGTGCAGGGTGGTGGTGCGTGGTGTGCTGGTGATAGTGTGGTGTGTGGATGTCGTGTGTAGGGTGGTGGAGTGATGTGGAGCAGAGGTTGGGGTGTGTGGTAAGGAGAAGGTTGTGTACTGCGTGGAGGTGGTGTTGGTGGTGTGGAGGCGGTGATGTGTTGGCGTGTAGGCATTGGTGATGATATTATGATAATGCTATTTTTCTTTAATTCGTGGCAATTATTTTTTATGACAAATATTTATGTTG
The DNA here is from genome assembly GCA_002079205.1 of Phalaenopsis hybrid cultivar. Classification (NCBI taxonomy): domain Eukaryota; kingdom Viridiplantae; phylum Streptophyta; class Magnoliopsida; order Asparagales; family Orchidaceae; genus Phalaenopsis; species Phalaenopsis hybrid cultivar. Next base: position 77,582 of record JXCR01118348.1, on the reverse strand, counting down.
TTTAATTCTTTTCATTTTAATAGCACAATCGATAAGACTAAAGACCTCAGTTCATCTGTTATGCGGGATAAAGATGTCAAATTAATATTTATGCTACCTCTGATTAAGGAGGTAGAGTTGGTAAATAGGCACACAATCTATTTTAACTAGAACGGTTAACAAAATATTTTGAAAAAGTTTAAGAAAATTATAGGAAGAGAATACAATAGGATGCCATTGAGAAATAAATGTGATCAATTTAAAAAAAAAGAAATTTTAGAAAGAATTGAAACAAGGATCCATGGGCTTGGGTTAGGATCTGACAAAGCGAATAATTGATGCTTCAGAAGGTCTAGAGATTAAAGGTGAAAATTGATCAAACGAGCAGGATAATTCTTTTTTTTTAATCTTTTCAAATTCATCAACATATTTATTTTCCATTACTTTGTAGGCAGTGGCAACAACAAAATAATTAAAATTCAGTGACATTGACCTTGAACTGGAAAAGAAGTTGGATCGTATGTTTGGTGGAGTAGTGACAATAGACGATCATGCATGGATCCTTAGTGAGCGAGGGCTTGCTGACATAGTTGAGAGCTTGGACGTCAAACAAACAGCTAACACCAACAAAGTTCCCAGCCCAAACCTTAATTAAGTTGAATCCACCAATCGATCAAAGCAACCAATATTTGATGAAAAGAATAAAGAAGATGTTGTTTTCATTATAAGCCAAATTTCACAATTAGTTTATTTATGCACTAATGATACTGAGACATTACAATCAATTTCCATCCAGCAAGTCATAGAAATTTAGGAGGCAACTCAAGAAATTTATGAGGATATGATATTATATTCTTTCTTCATGAAGTTGCTAGAAAACCCGACCCATAGAGAGTTTTTTATAATAATGATCCATGACCGTAGGATCAATTATTTACATTAGTTTCATGAAAACAATGACGCTTGAATTTCATTTTTTCTAGCTGAACTATTTGTTCCATTTGTATTTATTTTTAATTAGGACAATTTGACTTTTTCTTTGGATAATTATTTTTCTTTGGGACACTGTTAATGTTGCTTTGACTATTTATTTTCATCATACAATTTGTTATTAGCTTTTCCATGTTTATTTATGATTGTTGCTTATTTAAAGAATGTCGTGATAATAGTTAATTCGGTGGTTCATATATGTGCCAGCTAAATAGAGAGATTACCTAATATGGATACACATATAGAAAGATGTAGAAGAAGAGTTGTAGCTGTGGTGTGTTTGATGTATGATTACTATTATTTGGTCTATTCTTATATGCTTATTTAAAAGATGTTGCATCTAAGGATTTGCGCTTTATTATTTTAAACCTTTTGAAAATATGAGCTTGAGAACTTTAGTACCTCTAGAGCATTGTACTGCTATTGTGGTCTAAAATATTCTCGGCTTACCTTGGATAACCACATAGCTACTGGAGACGGTTTTATAAGTGTCCGAGGAGAATAGAAAGCTGTGACTTCTTTATTTATGTTGGTATCCATTTTTAATGTCACATGTGTACGGTGTCCACATTATTGGCTCAGCATGATTAACTGCTCATTGATATCATCTTGTAGCTTAAGAGACTCATCTGAGACTTCTGGTATGTATTCAAGGAATGAAACCAAGATCTGCGATGATTCAATCTTACCCAGGAGAATCAACATTTAGGCAAACTCACCTAGGACACTAAACATTTTTTATGTCCATTCAGGTGTTTAGAAGTCCTTTTGTATCCATCAGGAGCCTCACCAAGGTCAAGGGAAGTCATATAATCCTTCTATGCGTGCTGCAAAAAAATAGAGTTTAGGACGCCTTACTCGCACTGTAGTTCAGACACCCACTGGTGACAAATTCAGTTATCAATGGTTGAGCAAAATACTTTTGAATTTAGGGAACCATAATTTACTCATATTTGGTCTCCCATAACTTTCAGGAAAAAAATCCCTTTTCGAACATTTATCTACACAAATTGGGGCTCATTGGATTAGCCTAGTGCCCTTAGGTTGGACCTTGACACCCTAACACTAAACCCTGGTGCCCCAACACTATGTACTAGTGCCTAGACATCAAAAAAAGCCCAAAGGGGCTCAAAATAAAGCCCCTGAGTGCGAGCCCCAACACTAGTTTCGGGAGCTTAGGCTCCCAGGACAACCCAAAATGATCCAGGAACCTGAGAGGGCGAAAAGTAGGTGCCAAGGAGGTAGCACCGAGGTGGCAGACCTAGTGCCTTGGTGCAATAATCATAGCACTCAGGTACCAAGCCAAAATTTGGACCTAGTTTCCTCCCACAATTTCCATCATTTCAACTCTAAAACTCTTCCCTAAACAACCAAAATTGTAAGGATTTCTTAGTTTTGGGGGGATTTTATTAGGGGGAATAAAGAGGGTGATTATACCTCTTTAGCCCTCTTTTGGAAGCTTTTAAGGTGAGGTGGCAAGGCTATTTTAGCCAAAAATGGAGGGAATTGGGGTTGGTTAGGTGATGTCCCTTGAGCTCCCCCATTTTGGAGATCTTCTCATTTTAGTATATATGGGCCTCATCCAATAAGTTAAAAACCTTCTTCTTCATTTGGAACATGCATCTTGGAGCTAGGGTTTTCTATTGGGAGCTTCTTTGAGGTGAAGAGCTTGGAGCAAGAAAATGAGACTCTTTATATTCCTCAAGGAAGAAAAGCTAACGGTGTTACTCATCTTCAACCTTCTTCTTCTTCTTCTTCTTCCACTCTTCCCTCATCCCCCACTAAGAGATCTTCTTCATTATTCACCATTCCTTAAGTGTATGAAGAGAATTTCTTAAGGAAGAGCTTGACTAGAAATGGAGAAAAGTTCCTACTCTCCAACACTAAGGGAGAGCTTCGTCTTAGGTTGGGGAAGGATCGTCGGAGCTTTGCCGAAACTTCACCGGAGCTCAAAACTTTGCCAGAATCTTGTAGGACTCTCCTTCTAAAAAAGCTTCTTTGTTCTTTGGAGAAGGAGTATAGAGGACCTTGTTGGAGCTTGACAGAACATTTCCATCTCTCCTATCATCAGGAGAGCTTCATCCTACATAAACAAGCGCGACATCAAATGCCACATTGGTGAGATTCTTTAGAATCCCTCGTGTTTTACTTCTTAGATAGCTTAAGGACTACTTTTTCTAGCTACCATGGGTTCGGTCACCCATGCTAGGCCGATTAGTCGGTTGACACTAGTCAGCACGACTATATGCCTATTGATTGATTGTTGATTTCCAAGAGAAATCCCTAACTTAGGAAGCTTTTGCTGGATACTTTCCTAACGAATCCAAGAGATTCCCTTGCGAACATGTAGGTCTACACCTAAGTGGGTTTGAATCCCTATTTCCCCTTGCTTTTGCAATTTCCAACCCTCCTTGGAGGGATTGGGATATTTGGATTTTGTGGAGTGAGAAAAGCTTTATAGCTAGCTCACTTTGTAAAATCATGAGTTGTGGAATGAAAAATGCTTTGTAGATAATCTTTTCACAATTATGGAGAGTTTTCTTTTGGAAATTTTAAGGTGAAGCTTCTCACACTCCTTGACAAAGCAGATGGTGGTTATGCCGCATATTTACGAATGTAAACCCTAGATGTCGATGTAAGATCTTTAGATGAGTATGGTTTGCTATTGATTGCGATCATTTGCATTGCATGGTGTATTACGTCATGATATGTGCATTGTGTGAAGCATGTCACACTAGCACATTGCCTCGACCGACTACTCAGGCCCCGATTGGCATAGCACATTGTCTCAACCGGTTGCCCCTACCCAATCGACATAATAAAAAACCTCAACCGGTCACCCCGGCCCGGTCGGCATAGAAATTGCCTCAACTAGTAGCCCCGACCCGATATTCATTTCACATCAGCTTAACCATCCACCACCAAGTACAACTAACCTTGCACTTGGGTATGACAAGCCATCCCGACCCGGTTAACCGATTAATTTAGCTTGACCGGTAGCCCCAATCGACCGATCACTTTGGTTTGACTGAACTCCTTTGCTTAATCAACCAACCACTAGGGTTTAACCAACTGCCTTGGGCCAGTCGACCGATCACTGTGGTTCAACCAATAACCCTGGCTTCTCCAACCGATCACTTTAGTTCGACTGGCCACTGACACGCCTAAAAATGTGTTACTTTTTTATATACATTTTAGACTCATTTTTAATGATATTGCACTTTAATGGAAGATATTTTGCATGGTTTTAATTTCAAGTACAAAAGATGGAGTTTTGGAGTAAATAGAGCGAAAATAGAGCAATTTGAAGTCAAGTGAAGCAAGATATAACACTTGAGCAAATTGGAGCTAAAACGGAACTAAAAGAGGCAATTTGAGGAAGGGGTAAAATGACCTGACACCTTGGCGCCAGATATGGCGCCACATTCTAGTGCCTAGGCGCCATAAATGGTTTTTTCTAGAAAATGGAATGAATTTGGACAAATTTTGAAGGGCCACTGACACGACTAAAAATTACCTACTCTGTTATATATTTTTATGTTAATTTTTAATGATATTTAATGATATTACACTTTAAAGGAATGTATTTTGTAAATTTTTGGTTTTAGGTACAAGAAATGAACTTTTGAAGAAAATGAAACAAAAAAGGTGCATTTTGGAGCCAAATAGAGCAAGGAAGAAAATTGTAATATGACGCATTTTGATATGTCTTTCTATGTTTAAATTTATTCACATTTATCCCATATTTTTGAATGAAATTGTACTTTAATGAAATGATATTTTCATGTTTATCTAGTAGGTATAACACTTAGAGCAGAGTGAAGCTGAAACAGGGTGAAACGGAGCAAAACAGAGTGAAATGAAGGTGCTGCCAATAGAGTGCTGCTTAGGCGCCAATCGCCGCCATAAACTGTCTCCTAGGAACTAGAAACAAGTAAGGGGAATTTTTGGGCTATTCCGGGCTATCCTGGAGTGTTGTGTAAGCTTCCGGGAGGTTATGCACGCCTCAAAGAGTTATACATTGAATCTAGATATTTGGAAGGTGAAGATATGTGTCTCTTGGAGTGAAGAGGGGTGTCTCATGGAAAAAAAAAGAGGTGCTTGGCTTCTCTTTAAGAAGGGGGGTTGGCGTCTCTCATGAGGGTATGATTAGGAGGAGTTTTTAGAGAATTTTAGAGAGAGTTTGGGTGTGCCTCTTCTAAGGGGTGTGTGTGTGTGTGTGAGGAGATGTAGAATTCTATCTTTCTTGGAGAGATTGGTGGGGGATTTTGAGAGATATGAGTATGGAAGTGTATGAGCGGCCCATGGATTGGCATGAGACTTTGTTGGAGAGATTTTTATCTTTCTTTCGGAGGGAAAAAACTAAGTATTGTGTTTTTCATTATCTTATAATTTTTGTCAACACTTTTTAGTGAATTTGCTTTGATTTAATGAAGTTTTTGTTGCATTTTATCCATGTTCGTGAGTAGTTTTTTTTACTCTTTTCCTTTAAAATAAAGTAGTTGCATGTGTAGGAAAATATATTTTATGATAGAATAATTCTCATTTCCATGTGATTGAGTAATATCCCATTTCTTTCATTGACATAACTTAAGTGACAATAGGTTATGTTAAAATCTGTTGTGAGTGAAAATAAGACTCGGAAAAGCAGTGATCTACAACTTGAGTGCACTCACATTAACCGGTTGGTTATGGTAAAATAGTTTAGGCGTCAATGTAACTTTTAAGAAAATAAAATTTAATAATATATTTATATTAGGAGATTCTAGGTGACAGATAGTTGCATAAAACTAATAGAATAATAAGCGTACCTATACACTCAGAAGAGGGTGGGTAGACATATATTCATTGTTGGCACATAAATTATTATATAATCCTATCAATACTTTTGCAGTTTATATCATATCTTCATTTTAATTTTCTTTTGCAATGAAATAGATGCATATTTAGGAATTTAGAATTGTTTATATCTACTCTAATTTCATTAATGTGATGATATTTTCACCAACTCTTAATTTACTTTGCAAACTGATCCGTTGTGAGGTTAAATCCATTGCGAAATATAATGATCTGAGAGGGCTATGATTTCAACGAACTTGTGAATACCACATTAACTATTATAANTTTTTCAAAATTAAAATGTTATTTTTTTCAAAAATCAAATATATATATATATGCATTAAATTAAATCCAAAGCAAATTTTCAAGAAAGAAATTCTGGCAATCAACACATCGGTAAGTCATAAAAAAAATGTTCAAACTTTATGATGCATAAACTGTCAGTTTCAACCCCACACTTTTTGGTGTTTTCCTGTAGTGATTGTAAATGACATAGCAAGCTTAATAGGAGCACCGATGAAAGTTATAAAAGTGAACTGTAAAGTACTTGAGGGTGCTAACCAATTAAAGGTCCTTGAACCACAGTAGGAGGTTGAACGGTTCGATCAAGAATCAAGCCGTTCATGTTGACATCCCCGCAAAAAGCTTGATTCATTATATTTTTTGAAAATTGAAAGGATGAGAGTGCCTAGAGAGTGAAAAGTGGAATAAATTTATCATGAAGTGGAAGAGGATTGCACTCCCCCAGCCATATCAGGTGGTGTCATCTGATTCAATAATTATCATATCGTGAAAGAATGTTCACCTAAGACTTCATTAGCTTGTCCATTGCAACGGCTAAAACATGTGAGTCAATTAACTTAAACAAAGAAAATACAAAGTAAAGTAGGCATGGGAAGGCATCCATCGCCCTATTTATAAGAATCAAAAGCTTCAAAATTAAGGAAGTTCAATCATTGAGTCAAAAAATAAAATTGAATAAGTTATACTTTTTTGCATTTAATTATCTTGTTCTTATCACAGTGTCACCTATAAGAAATAAGAGAATTGAGGAACTAACATATGTACATTAAAAATTTGGCTGCGAATAGATCTAATGGTCAATAAGAGAATAAAACTATGTAGGTACATCCCCTGGAAATAGATTTAAAGCTCACCAAATTAGACATGTCAAACATAAGATTCAAGTCAACTGGGTCAAAGCTGACTAAGGCCAAAAGTTTGCAAAAACAATAAAAAAAAGACTAAGCGAGCCAGATAAAAGATATTCATCTAAAAACGAGGCATGAGGGTGTTTAAGAAGCAACTACAGGAAAGTCAACTCAATGCAATAATCTATCTCATAGTAGATGCGACACAAAGGAAGAGTCGTTTCCACAAATCATCTTCAACCATGTAATAGAGGCAAAAAAAAAAAAAAAAAAAAAAAAAAAAAAAAAAANAAAAAAAAAAAAAAAAAAAAAAAAAAAACTTGGATGGAAGACAACGAACTAGGTTGAGTTAGCGACATAGTCCTATCGATCAAGCTATGCCTATCAAGCTAACTCAGTCGCGCCAAGCTAATTAAGCTTAGCCGACCGAGCCAAAAGGTAACCAGATGATAAATCACCACTCGTAAACTACCTGAAATATTAATTATAAATCCCATCTAGATAAGACGCTCGACATTTTAACTCTCCTCTCACGCTATACTCCTTGAGTGTTATTCACAAACAAATTTAAATCCAACACTAATAGTATCAAAAGCTTGCTTCAAGAATGCAACACCAACCATTATATCCATGTAAAAACGACAAAAGTTTATAATAAAGATTATATTATCTTACTTTTATATGTTTGTTGATTGAATGAGATGACATGTAAACTATTTTTATTAAAACATTTGACCCATAAGGTTTAATAAAACACACACCGAAAAAATATGTGTGTGCATGCGCACGTGTGTTCATGTCTAACAATGTGTTACATGAGTTCAGCTTCTCTCTGAAATCCACTTCATGCTAAAGGAAAAATAAATAAATAATTAAAAAAGTCATATAAATATGAAGAGAAAAACTAGAATAAAATCTCTTACTCATCTGAATCTTTAACGTATTCATTAATTTATACAATCATTAAATAATGCATGAGTAGTGGAAGAAACACATATGTTATAACGTATAACTCTACATGCATAATTGGTCCATGTGACTTCATAGATATAATTAACCAGTTATTATAACTTAGAATATCTTACTTGAAACTGTAGTATCATGATCAAGGTTATGAAAATCAGACCGAACATAAAATCGAAGGAAGAATATGTTCAAGATTCGTTGGTTCGATCAGGGTTAAACCGAGGGTTGAACTGGATGACATAATAAATATATAAAAAAAATTAAATATAATCAAAATGATGTAATATTAATATAATAATATAAATATAAATAAAATAATACAATCACAATTTTCTAAGTTTCAAAATCGTGAGTGCACATATAATAGGGCTATCAAGCTCTCTTCCATAACAACAATCCCATCCCCCCAAACGATCCTTTTTACATTTCGAACTAGACCAACCACCGGTTCATGGTCCAACCGGTCGAACCGGCTGGTCCGGTCCTATATTCTAAACACTACTCATGATAATACAAAGATATTTTGGTAAAAATATTATAGACCTAGTTACACACCCAAATGTCATTTTGATTAAATTTTAACTTTAGGAGGCACCATCATGTATTGGGTATCATGATTATAACACAAAATTTTGCTTTAATAACATAAATATAGCACACAATAGTCACTAAAACAAGAGAGACAATTGTTAGGCTTAGAAACTTCACATAAGAGTTAGAAAATAAGAATATTTCCCTTAAAAAAACAATGTTTCATTTGACTAATCCATAAACCATAGATAGATGAGAATATCATTAAATGTCTAATTTGTTATGAATAAGTAATATATAACTTGCCAAGAATAAGGGGGAAAAAAATTCTACATACATGTTCATCAAGCCCATGTCCCAAAATCTTAGTTAACCCGAATGAATAAAAATATAGATCATACAATCATAATTAAATTTAAACATCGGCTCTAAACATGTACATTACAAATTTATCTTCAAGTGAAAGAAAATTAATTCGGTAGAGTAAAATTTTATTTTCAAATTATACTTCTTCATTCAACTCATAGTTGCCATGCATTGATGAAGAACTACATTTTTAGAGAGTTTTTTAAAGATATTTGTAATTATCTTCGGATTGGGAGATTTGAGAGACAAAGCAATCAATAACATGAATGATAAAAGGAAGAGTTCAGTTTTGATATTGCAACTAAGTTATGATTCTAGCTCTATGGTAGAATTTCATTCTAGTCATTGAATGTAAGAAGCAAAAAAAGATAAGATTGCAACAGAAGAAGAGAAGATTAAGTGTTTGAGTTACATTTGGGATGAAATTTCAAATCCTATTTTTAAGGTCTACTTTGGCATGCCAAATATAAAGAAAAAGTATACCCAATATATGTATTATTGTTTGCATTTGTTTTCATCAAAACAGAGGCATATCGTCACACGTTTGACTTTCAATACCACCATTGAGACGGACAAATCGACATACTTGTTTATATCTTGCAAAATGTAGATTTTACTTTCTTTATCTGAGCTTTGTTTTTAAGAAAATTTACATACACAGCACACTATTGTTATGTATTTACTTATCTCACGCCTAAAAATCATATTTACATAGCACTTTAGTGTTTTAGATCTATGCATGAAAGATGTATCACTTTTAAAGAGTGATAATAATATTATTTATTATGTGATATTAATGATTTGAATG
>JXCR01118348.1:38434-67238 GCA_002079205.1 Phalaenopsis hybrid cultivar | reverse complement strand
TATATATATATATATATATATATATATATATATATATATATATATATATATATATATATATATATATATATATATCATAAAAATGATACCTAAAGTTTAAGATTGATATTAATAGGGGCTTCATATCATAAATATATGCATGAAAAAAATATATTTCATTTTTAAAAAGATAGTAATGGTTATAATTTTGATTTGATGTTAAGAATTTATATGGTATGCATGTAAATATGAATGTTTAGGTGTGATGTGTAAATACATAAGAATTAGGTGGTATATGTGTAAATGCCCCTTATGTTGTTAACACATGGAGGATGGGGGCCTCCACCTCCACATAGTTGACTTCAAAATTCTAGTGTTGCATTGCATTAAACTTACAATTTAGTGAAATTTGACTTGAATCTATTATTTTGAATTATTTGAATAATGATTTTTTTTTAATTTTAAAAGATGATTAATAAATTTGGCTTTTTTTATTTAATTTTAAGTTTTGATTGATTTTCAACAAAACCAAATTATATTAGCCCCTTCTCACATTCAATAATGTACATTACACACACACACACACACCCCATATTTGATATTGTAAACATTAGAAATGTTGTCACAAATCTTAAATCAATTGAGCAGCCCATGATCGTAGCCGGATGATTGAGGTGTCAGATCAAAAGAGCATGATCCAAACTGTACATTCAACAACTGGCCACCATGTCATGTCAACCGACATACTATAACAAGGGATTCAATCGGCAGACCACACCTGCAATTTCAATCGCCTAAAAGCCCCTTATAAGGGGGACTAATCATAGCTAGTCGACCGACCTATTTTTTACCAGTCGACCGAACTAAAATGTGTCAACTAGTTGGTTACCAGCATATTCAAATTCAATTGTAATACAAATTTAATATAAGATCAATACAAGTAATAACATTAAGGGTGATTTCAATAACTGTTCTCTTCTTTCTGTAATTGTACAAATACGATCCTATAAATAAGAGACAAAAAGATGAATAAAGGGATGCTTTTCCCACTTTCTCTATGGGGATTTGCCTAATTACTCTCTCTCTCTCCCCTTCCCTTCTTCTCGTGGCTCTAACTCTCGAGGTGTGTTCACAAAAGGCAACTTAGGATTCAAAATCCTAAAAGGTGGTGCAATGAGCGTGAAGATGCCCTAGACAAGAAGCAGAGCCAACTACGAAGGAGAATCGTTGTAGGGAGAAATAGCGCCCATGGACTTCAATAGAGAGATGGTGCGTCAAGACATATAGGAAGAGGTGCAGACATTGTTAACGCAAATAATGGACCGGTTTGAGACTCTTCAGGTTGTCATGATCTTGCAAAATGCCCAACGACCTCCCATGGAGGGAGAGTTTCAAGGAACCTGTCCCTAGAAGGCTCCCCTCAAAAATCTGCCAGCGCCCCACAGTTGGCCCGATGGATGGGCAACCAAAGAACCAAAGGATTCCCAACCGGCAGATGACGCTACATCTACGCTAGTAATCCTACATTGGGCGGACCGAGTGGGAACATTTGCTCGACCGATTATGGGTTGTGTCTTCTCCTAAAAGAATCCTGAAAACAATACCCCTGACAAAGCTTAGGATTCTTCACTTCAATCCTTATAAAGGTAATAGTGACCCAACCAACCACCTCGCTTCTTTTGAGTCGACAATTTGAGTCCTACAGATTGATGATGCCATGAAGTATTGGTTGTTCCTGACAATGCTGAAAGAAGCCACACTCTGATGGTTTAAAAGCTTGCCAGATGAAGTCATCCCATCAATCTTCCAATTCTGGAAGCTCTTCCTAGCAAACTTTGCTAACGTACAGAAACCGTGAAAGGATACAAAGACCTTGCTTTAGATTAGGCAATGAGAGAATGAAAGCCTGTGAGCTAACATCCCTTGTTTCCAAAAGAAATTGCTAGAGGTAAGGAATTTAGAGCAATCGCCCGGAGCGCTCTAAAACAAGGGATCCGCAACAAGTGATTTAGGTATGACTTGAACTTACTCAAACATAGGACCTTCACATAGGTCTGGGAACTAGAAAATGACCACTTTGCCGCCGAAGAAGACTTTATGGAGCCTTCAAAAATCAAATTGATAAAATTCAACCATTGGCTGTAGAAATGGAAAGACCGGGATGACAACAGAAGGTTTGAGAGCGACCAAGCACTCAACTATCGATCAAACAGTGACCAAGACCCCAGGACAATTGGAGGAGCAATTAAGGCAACCATGGTCAGTAGCATAGCCCCTCTAACCGAAAACCACCCAAATACTTCAAATGATTGCACATATACCGAGAGATGCAAGGTTCAACACCCCTGAATGTGTTAATTGTTGAACTAGTCCATGTCATTCAAAACAAAGACCACTTCAAGAAAGTCCCTCCGTTGAATACTGCAGCAACACTACGCAACCCAAGGAAAATATTGTTCTTACCATCAGGATCATGGGCATGACATGAAGGAATATTGTCATCTCAAAAATTTGATAGAAGAGGCCATCCAGGCAAAAAAATTAAAGGAGTTTGTCCTTATTGGAGCACACACACAGTGACAAGGAAAGGCTTAGAAGAGGGGCCCCCCGATGAACCCGTTCGAGCAAATGATATCCACCTAGTTGGGATCATCCTAATTATCTTCGATGGAGGTGGAGGATTATCCTGACCATATAGCTTGAAGAGACAACAGTAGGGGGAGGTATGTTCTGTCAATTCTTACACTCATACTCACCCTCAACACACTTTTCAGATGCAGATCTCCCCCCAAAGCGAAACCCATACAACGTGACAAGCATTATCACAACCTTCATAAACAACAACCAAGTGGGCAACATTCTAGTTGACACTGAGATTTCTGTCCACATCCTATTGAAAATGGTGTTTGATAAAATGAGACTCAAAACTGACAAGTTGGAGATAATGGTTGACCCATTGTTTGGCTTCTCAGACGAGAGGAAAGAAGCCTTGAGTATGATCGCGTTGTTTGTCTCATGGGAAGAATGAAAAAAACAGTTCACCAACACAGCGAAATTTTTGGTGCTAGAATCCCTAATGACCTACAATGCGATCTTCAAATTGACCATTGTTGAATAGCTACCAGGCAGTAGCTTAGACCTACCATACAATTGTAAAAATTTCTGGAGATGTGGAGATAATCATAGTCTGAGGGAACTTAGAGTAGTCCAGAAGCTACAATCTTTGGGCAATCATCAATGTTTACCAAGAACCACTTGACATTCAAATTTAGAGGGAAGGAGGTCTCGAGACCAGTGAGAGCGCCTTTGGAGTACGTGCAACCATTGTGGATGAGCCTAATAAGGTTTTTCTAATAAACAAAACCTTTAATGCAAGACACTTGGACCTATTGACTCAAAACATCCTCACGCATCGAGATGTTTTCTCTTGGATAGTTGTGGAGATGAATGGTGTCCTAGTCGATATCACATGCCACCAGCTCAATATCAACCCTTTCATTCGACCGATGCAATAGAAACTTAGATCAACTGTGAGGGCGTTAGCTGAGCTAAAAGTGACAAAATCAAAAAGTTAAAGGAGGTAGGCTACATCCGGGAGGTGCAATACCCGACCAGGCTCTCGAACGTGGTGTCGGTTCGAAAGCACGATGCCAAATGGAGAATGTGTGTTGACTTCACTAATCTCAAAGTCGCATGTCTGAAAGACACCTATCCCCTAGCAAGCTTACTTGGCTGCAGAGTTAAGCATTAAATCAAAGAAAAGCCAATCGTAGAAGAGCAAGCCGTGAAGCTAGGATCACCCGATACACGCCTATAAATTACTTATTTTTTCATATATATTTTATGTTAAAATTTAATGATTTTTAATGATCTTACACTTTAAAGGAAGGTATTTTGCATATTTTTTATTTCAGGTATAAGAAATGAAATTTTAGAGAAAATGAAGCAAAAATTGTGCAACTTGAAGTAAAAACGAACAAGAAAGAAAATTCTGACATGACACATTTCAATATGTCTTTCTATGTTTAATCTACTTTAGATTTCTCACATATTTTTAAATGAAATTACACTTTAAAGAAGTATGGTTTTCATGTTTATTTTGTTGGTTTATCAGTTAGAAGCAAAACCCAATTGAAATAGAACAAAACAGAGCTAAAACGAAGCTAAACAAAGCAAAACGGTGGAGCTGCTGCAGAGTGGCGCATGATGTGCCAAAATCCAAAGAACTGGTGCATGATGCGCTAGAGACGTCTTTGAGCAGATTAAGGCCGTTCGAGACAAAGTTTGAGCAAATTTTCAAAGGGATACGTATTCTAAACACCCATTGGAGTGATTTAATGCATCTAAACACTTTGGAAGGTTCTTTTATGAAGGGATATGTCTCTAGGATCAATGGACATGTCTTTTGAATTCAAAAGAGTTGACTTTTGAATAAAATATTGAAGGGAATTTTGAATTCTTTTTGGAGGGAGACAACCTTTTATAAAAGAGAGAGAAATATAGAGCTTGAAGAGGAGTTTTTGGTTGGCATGTGAGTGAGTGTGTGTGTGTGTGGCAAGGGCTTGTAGATTTTCTTCAAGGATTGTAAGAGGAGAGAGAATGTGAGAGATTTCTTCTTCATTACACTTCTAAGAGAGAATTAAAAGTGCTTGTAAAAAGAATAAAGCTTGAAGAGAATTCCAGGAATTTTCTTGGGAATGATTCTGAGATTAGTTGTGTTTTTTATTTCTTTTATTTTGTAAACTTATTTTTATTAATGAAATTCGTGTTTTGTCGTATCCTTCTCACGAATTCTGAGTAGTCTTCTTTATCCTTCTCCTTACTTTGAGATATGATTTTGTGAATTATTTTATACGATTTTAAATGTCAATAATTTGTGATGATTTGAACTCCGATCTTCATTTACTTTTCGATTTGACAAATTGAAATGTTAAAATATGTTGAAAAACATATGTTTTGAAAGGGCTATGATTTCTACAACATAGTGAGAATCAAATTTAATTTCATGGGAGAGTATGTCATCCATGGAATTAAGTACAAATAAATAGAGAAATATACTTTTTTGGATGCAGAATTAGAGATTTTAAGGTGACAGATTAAAATCCCGAATTTGGCTCAGTTGATTGGAAATTGATGCGAGANTATATATATATGTGTGTGTGTGTGTGTGTGTGTGTGTGTGTGTGTGTGATGAAAGAAATTAATATTTACAAATTTAACATTATCTTTCATCTATTTCTCAAATTCTCGCTCAAATATCTCATTTTATCAATCTCTCAATAGTTGAACGTGCCACAAGGGTAGATATGTGGGTTTGGAGAAAAATACGCAGCTGCGTATGTCAGAGAGGTTATTGAAAGGATATTGGAGGGTTATATCCGCATTATACCCCCTGTAATTTACCTGTACATTCTAATAAGTTTTGTGTTTCTGTTTTCATATATTTGTAGGTTACAGACAAGTTACGAGTATGTTACAGAGAGATTAAAGGAGGTATAATGCAAATAAAACCCCCCAATACCCTCTGAATAACCTCCTAAACGTACGCCGCACTGTGTAAATCTTACGTACGCAAATTTTTCTCGTGGGTTTGACAGTTCAAATAATTAATTATCTAGATGCTAATTTTGTAGATAGTAATAATTACATTACTATGTATGTAATTATCCCAAAATTGAATGAAAGGGCGTTTTAATGCTAGATAAGATTTATGTGGAGCTTCAGCATCTCCTTATATACTAATCAAAATGTTAGGGAGATAAGTTTTAACTTAAAATTCCAAATTTTTATTTTTATTAGATAATTTTCATCGTGATTTTGACTTTAAATTTTAAGATAAAAAAAAAATAATAATAAATTAAAAAAAATGAATTTGAATATATAAAATCTAGCAAATGCATTGGACTAATATATTATATATCAAGTTGAATCAGATGAATCTATTAATAATGATGCATGACACCAGATGCCATTGAAGGGTCAGTAACTAACTAATATTCCTCCTCTTTGACATCTAGCGCTTACTAATGCATAAAAGATTCATTTAAATGAAAGATTAGAATTAAAGAGGAGACTTCTACTCTCTAAAAATAATATTTGGATAATAATTAAGCAATAAGAAGAAGCCATGCAAAGAACATGTATTTATAAACTAAAACAGTAGCAACATAGCTACAAAATAAACAAGATAGTTTTTGTTGTGATTGAAAATCTTTATAATAAAAATAATGTGATGACTTAATTGAATTTATTTTTTTCTAATATAGTTAACAATACTATAATTAAAACTAAGTACTAGTTTGTTGAAGACTTAAATTTTTTAAGCAAATTGATTTAAAGATTACTTTGCTACATAATGATTGATTAGCCATCAGCAAATTTTCATCATCTGACATCCGTTATGAATCTAGATGCATGACATCAATCTCGAGAACTAATTTTGAGCAAGAAATGTTTAAAGCTTCATTAGAAGTCATCCAAAACTTCGATCAACAAGCTTATAGTTAAATTGATCGACTCGACGAGACAGACCCAACAGTACCAACAATGGTCCAATCCGAGTCAAATCAAGCCTAGATCAAGCTATTAATCTAATTTTAGAAACATTCTGGGCATAATTGGAAGGTCAAATAGATTTTGAATCTAGCAAGCTTATAGTTAGATTAGATGTCTTGGCAAGAAGAATCCAACGAGCACAAGATCACTCAATTTTTACATTATTACGACACTTAAATGTTCATCTAACATCATTTGATTTAGGAGATCTCTCTAGTCATCTGATCAAAGTAGTCGAGATTCATTTCTTATTTGTAACCGGAACTTTGCAGCTCGACCACCTCTTATGAAAGGGGGGTGGGGGGACTGGATCTTGAGCAAGAGAAAGCTTAGAGCCATTAAAAAGAGGGAGCAGAAGTCTAGGACTTTGCACTGATGATCTAATAAACACCTTTTGCTCTTACAGTTGGCAATCACTATTGACCATGACTTGTTGACTGCCTCGCTCGCTCATTGTGACAAAGCAGCCTGCCAAGCAACAACTGACAAGGTGAAATCATGAAAATTTTCAAAGGGGCACTTATTCTGAATACCCTTAGAGTGATTTAATGCATCTAAACACTTTGGAAGGTTCTTTTATGAAGGAATATGTCTCTTGGATCAATGGACATGTCTTTTGAATTCAAAAGAGTTGACTTTTAGATAGAGTTTTGGAGGGAATTTGGAATTCTTTTTGGAGGGAGGAAGCCTTTTATAAAAAAGAGGGAAGTCTAGGGCTTGAAGAAGAGTTTTTCGGTGGCGTGTGAGTGTGTGTGTGTGTGTGTGTGTGTGGCAAGAGCTTGTTGATTTTCTTCAAGGATTGTAAGAGGAGAGAGAAGGTGAGAGATTTCTTATTTATTACACTTCTAAGAGAGAATTAAGAGTGCTTGTAAAGAGAGTAAAGCTTAAAGAGAATTTTAGGGATTTTCTTGGGAAGGATTGTGAGACTAGTTGTGTTTTTTATTTCTTTTATTTTGTAAACTTGTTTTTATTAATGAAATTCGTGTTTTGTCGAATCCTTCAAACGAATTCTGAGAAGTCTTCTTTATCCTTCTCCCTATTTTGAGATATGATTTTGTGAAGAATTAATTTTGTTTTATAGTATTTTAAATGTCAATAATTTATGATGATTTGAACTCTGATCTTCATTTACTTTTTGATTTGGCCAATTGAAATGTTAAAATGTGTTGAGAAACATATATTTCGAAAGGCTATGATTTCTACAACATAGTGAGAATCACATTTAATTTCATTGGAGAGTATGTCATCCATGAAATTGAGTACAAATAAATAGGGAAATATACTTTTTTGGATGCATAATTCGAGATTTTAAGGTGATAAATTAAAATCTCCAATTTGGCTCAGTTGATTGAAAACTGATGCGAGATTGTTAGCCCTCATGTGAGGGAGTGGTGGGAGCTCTGGAGTGGGAGCCGGTATCCTCCTAGCCTAATCACGGAATTAGGGACCAAACTCTGGATTAGTCAATGTTCTTTATGCATNTCTTAGTAAATTTAACTTTGAAGTTTAGAAATTAGTTTAGTAAACTTAGTTCTTTTAATTACATTTTTTTAGCGTTCATTAAACCAAATTTAACTTGTCTTTCTTACTTTAATTTTTGTAGTTTGAATATTGTGATTTAAGTTATTATCATAAGAATTTCCATCTTACAAAACTAATACTTGATAGTAGTAAACTAGAATTAGCCTAAGTGAATTCTTACTGCGCTTCTCTGTGGGATCGATACTTGGGTTTTTAAAAAAAGTCCTATATTACTTGAAGTGATATGTNATATATATATATATATATATATATATATATATATATATATATATATATATTATAAACATTTTAATTTTGCACATTAACTAGTTAATATAAACTCAGTTAAGTTTTTGGCCATATTTTTTAAAGCTAAATTACTGCTTAATTTTGGGACGTGTAAAGTTTTTAGCACTGTTATCGGAGATTTAAATTAACATAAAACACGCAGAAAAACAACACACACTAAAAACACATCACCCGACAAAGCATTAAATCAAAGAAGAGCGAGTTGTGGCACCGAGATCACCTAGTTGAGCATTATATTGAAGAAGAGTCATTCATTAAGCCAAGATCACCCGACTGAGCATTAAATCGAAGAAGAGTCAGTTGTGATGCTAAGATTTCTCAATTAAGCATTAAATCAAAGGAGGGTCAACCATGGTGATGGGATCGCCTAGCTGAGCATCAAGTCTAAAGACAACCATTTGGGGTACCAATATCACCCATATAAGAATAAAATCGAAGAACGACTATCCGGGGCACTAAGGTTGTCCCACTAAGCCCAAACCTGAAAGACAAATAGCTGTAGCATCCAGGTCGCTCAGCCAGGTCCAAAAATGATGGTAACTGGTCAGGACACCAAGATTATCTGAACATATCCTAGCAAACTCAAAATCCCTTCACATCCGAATGAGATCCCCTACCCATTAGTAACAAGCTCCGTAAGGGGCAAAGGGTAAATTCATTCTAAGGAACTATATAGACGCTTCACTAAATATGGTAAGCTGAAGTCAAAAAAATAGAAGAAGTAAAATGAAAGAAAAAGTCACTTTTCCTTTCTTTGAAAAAAGAGATGTACAAAGTTTTTTAAATGGTTTTTACTAACGATTGACTTGCTAAACATGTTGGGTGGCATAGATTTTCTAAAAAAAAATTTTATAAGTAAAAAGAAGTAAAAAACAACCTAAGTAGCAACGAACTCATCGTCGCCTCCATCTCTAGCTTTGCCCGGATGGTCCACATCGTCACCTTCCTCATCTGAGTCTATGAAGAGAGTGGTAAGTTGGTCCATGTCAGTCGACATGGGCTTCACCAACCCTTTCTTTACAATACGCTCGACAGCCATAGGTTGCTCAATCTGCATTTGCTCGGATAGTGCCCCTCCTAGCATAAACAAAAGCTACTCTTTTGATTTTGTATTGATGTAGAGAGACCTAAATAGTCTCCTGAATAACAAACACTTCAACCCGAAGTGCCGATACTTCATCTTGGAGAATGGACTTCTGGTGGTTCACTGCAAGTTTTATTCCCATTTTTTAGCCAACATCCAAAGGGCGATTGGGATTGGCCTCCTGAATTAGTGAAGCCTTAGCCTCATGAAGCTGAAGTCCCGTTAAACATGCTAACTTTGACATGCCAACCACCTCAGTTTGGTCAACTGTAGGACAAATTGTTGCCTCCTTTGGTAGTCCTCTCGACTGTCTAGAACCCTCAGAGGACCAAAAATCAGTGGCATTCCTGGCAGTGCCATGTCGCAGGCCCATCATTTTTTGCAGATTTGAAGTATTAAAGGAGCAAGCTTCCTCCTCGGTCTTCTGTTCCAACGATGGGAGAAGGGCAACAGCTCTGAGAACATCTACCGGCTGAGGATCATGGACTTCCTCCTAAATGGTCACCCGCGATTCCTCTATCTGCCTCACCATAGCTGTAGCTCTTCCTTCGGCTCTTCCTCTAACATAGAAGGGTCATAGGCAGAAGTTGCCAGCTCCGTCAACCTACCCTCCAGATGGGTTAGTTCGATCATCCGAAGGTGCTTCACTAGGAAACCACCCTCCCTCACGTAGGACCTCTTTGTGGGGTGGTCAAAAAGCGAGTCGGATGACTCTACATTGTCACTTTGATAGTTCAAAAATATCATCACATTGATGCTAAACTTTATAAATTACAATGATTGATGCCATGTTTTTAATTATCCCTAAAATAAATTTGGGCATTTTTATGCACACCATCCATTCTTATGTATTTATATATCTAACACCTACAATTTACTGTATACATTAATTGAGTGGTATGTATGTAAATCTTCCAGATAAAATTGAATTGTCACTGTGCAATTAGATATGATAAAAATAACATATTTAATTAAGCTTTAATTAAATTATTAGCCCTTTATTAACTATGCTCAAATGTGCATTTGGGTTTTTCTAGCGCATTATGCTTTTATTAATTAATAAGATAGATTTTTTTTTTAAAAAAATTTAGTTGACGACTACTCTAAGAAGAAAAACTTCTTATTCACTTTTAAATTTAATTTTTCAGCAATATGAAAAAGAGATGTGCATAAAATGTTATTGAGACTTTTTCTCCTATGCTTTAATTTAAATATAAGATAGAAATAGAGAGTGGTGTAAACAATGGTGTGTTTAGGGCGGCTGTTGCTTTTCCAAGAAACAACTGTTTCTCACGAGCTGTCAGAAAGTTGCTGCTGGAGAAGTAGGAGTATGTTTGGGAGATTTGTTGTGCTACAACTATTTTTGATGAAAAAGATTATTTTACTCTTATATATGTAACATATCTGAATAATTGCAGTTTTCAGAATAATTAAAATAGAAAAAAAGAATGTCCTACTACACAAAAAACTTCAATACAGTGCAAAACACTCTAAAACGTAAAAAAATGAGCAATCATTTCATGCATATTATTACGAAAATGAGGACAACCATAATAACTAGCAAGCCTAGAATGAGTTTCGTTTTCATGTCCCAACGATCAAATTTTCGGAATAATCTTTTCTCTATCGCAGTATCTCTCCTAACTCAATCACTACCTAGAATGAAGTCATCTGTGTCATTAATCCAACAAAAAAAAAAATTGCAATCTTTAGGTGTCATATTTCTAGGACAGCAATAAAATCTCCTCCTGTAGTTATCTTCTCTTCTTGATCGTTAATTAACACACCGTATGACACAATAAGATGATGGAACTCTCGAAGTATCTGATGCTCTTGAACTTATGTTTCATGTTATTATAACACAATATGACTTCAATTAGCAAAAAAAAAAAAAAGTAAGCATAGAATAGAAACATTAAAAAAATTAAACATTTTTATAATAAAAAACAAAAGATAGTTATGACACATCAAGAAAGCTACAATATAGATTGCTACAAAGATTTAGAAAATATATATCTACAAATCTAACTTATAGCTGAAATGGAAATCATCAATAAGAAATCAGTAGGTGATGCTACATAAATACACTTGATGCATTCACTAAAGCATCGATAATCTTCTCTTAATTGTATCATCTCTTATATGTCTTCTTTCTTAGAAGTGGGGCACTCAATCATACCAAAGTTCTCATCAGAAAATGAACGTCTGGCCCGATGTTGAAATGCTCCCTAAGGCATGCAGGTAGGATCTTCATATAAGACCTTGAAATTGATATCGTCTCAGGATGAATGCCTTTGTATAAAATTATGGAGTGCTACTATTGCAACAACTATCTTCACCTATTTTTTGAAAGAGTATGTCGACATCCACTTCTTCTTCTATAAACCGAATGTTATCTCGATGTCACTCTTTAATGACGAGTGTCTTTTATTGAAGATTTCGTTCCTTCCTCTGTTCTCTTGGCTGTTGAGATCAAAATTAGGAAGGTTATACCTTGTGTCAGGGAATGATTTCAAGAAACCTCATTGTAATAGATATCCCGAATTAACGAGGTAATAGTTTTTTAAATAATGACATCATTATTGCATATCCTCAGATGAAACACTTCATATATATCCTTGAATGTACTAACTTGGTGGAATATTTAAAAATTTATATTCTTGTTGTCCGGTTACAAATTTGAATATTCGACTATTATGAGCACTCGTTTCTCATCCAGTCATCACTAATGTAAAATACATATTGAAATTATAAACTGTTAATTTATTCGATGCAGCAGCTCTATAATGTTCGCTATATGCAATCTTCTCATCATTACCAACATGTGCATCGATATGTGTGTTGGCATCATTTTTGATATCACGTGCGTGGAATGTCCGCTTGAATAACCCATGATTAATTTTTATGCATACCTAGCTTCCTAGAGCTTAAGTCATCCATTTTTAAACCCTTTAACACTTGTTGAGAGGCACACTATCGAGATCATCCTAATATACTTTGGCTCTCACTTAAGTGAATGTTGATCAGTGTTTTGTCTGTCAGACAGCTTCGATCGAAACAACATACATTCATCACATCTAGCACGAGTCACACTTAAATTGACTCGATCGTCAATGACTTTATCTAGATGATCTCCGATGATAAAATAGTATGCAAGGGCGCTTCTGAAATGTCAATTTCATTTAGAGATGACACTCATATTATTAACATTAAAGACGGGTATGAATCACATGTTGATGCATATGAATTAAAATTAGACGAAAGACGGTTTTAATATTNCTTGAAATTGATATCGTCTCACGATGGATGCCTTTGTATAAAATTATGGAGTGCTACCATTGCAACAACTATCTTCACCTATTTTTTGAAAGAGTATGTCGACATACACTTCTTCTTCTATAAACCGAATGTTATCTCGATGACACTTCTTAATGACGAGTGTCTTTTATTGAAGATTTCGTTCCTTCCTCTGTTCTCTTGGCTGTTGAGCTCAAAATCAGGAAGGTGATACCTTGTGTCAGGGAATGATTTCAAGAAACCTCATTGTAATTGATATCCCGAATTAACGAGCTAATATTTTTTAAAATAATGACATCATTATTGCATATCCTCAAATGAAACACTTCATATATATCCTTGAATGTACTAAATTGGTGGAAGATTTGAAAATTTATATCCTTGCTGTCGGGTTACAAATTTGAATATTCGGCTATTATGAGCACTCCAGTCATCACGAATGTAAAATACATATTGAAATCATAAACTGTTAATTTATTCAATGCAACAGCTCTACAATGTTCGCTATATGCAATCTTCTCATCATTACCAACATGTGCATCAATATGTGTGTTGGCATCATTTTTGATATCACGTGCGTGGAATGTCCTCTTGAATAACCCATGATTAAATTTTATGCATACCTAGCTTCCTAAAGCTTAAGTCATCCATTTTTAAACCCTTTAACACGTGTTGAGGGGCACGCAATCGGGGTCATCCTGACAGACTTTGGCTCTCTCTTATGTGAAGGTTGATCGGTGTTTTGTCTGTCAGACAACTTCGATCGAAACAACATACATTCATCACATCTAGCGCGAATCCGACTTAAATTGACTCGATCGTCAATGACTTTATCTAGATGATCTCCGATAACAAAATAGTACTTCCAAAATGTCAATTTTATTTAGAAATGATACTCGTATTATTAAAATTAAAGACAGGTGCGAATCACATGTGGATGCATATGAATTAAAATTAGACGAAAGAAGGTTTAAATATTAAAAAAAATAATGTAAATTATTTTTCTTCCTTTTTCTTCTTCGTGAAATAGCCGAACTCGGGTACCCCCTCTCTCGGTCGCCCGGCCGGCCTGCTCGCTGACTCTCACCACCGAGGCCGCCATCGTCCTCACGCCTGTGAGTCCGCCGTTCACTGATTCTATTTCATGGACAAAGCCCACGCGGCCTCCCTCCTCTTGTTCTAGCAACAACTCCTTATGTCCTGCCCCCTGGCCACCTCCGGCTCCTTGCCGGCCTCCTCTCCCTCCCTGGCACGCTTCCCGCCACCGGACCATGCCCTAGGCTACCTATTATCATGCGAAGGCTCTTCCCTCTCACGATTGTTTGTCATGGAAGAAAACCTAGGTGGGCCGGTCTCTCTCTCCTTCTCATGGGGAGACCCTGACACCAGCGGCGGACCTCCTCTCTCGTCTTAGCTCGGACTACATGCAAGGAGACAGTGAGATCACGACGTACAGAGATCCGAAACTCCCATCTCTATTCTTCTTTCGCATTGCTCCTACCCAAAAACTAGGAAGTAGATGTAGCGAGGTCAAATCTGGATGAGTTTATTGCAACGCATTCTCACACACTTTTCCATGATTACTTGTGAGATAAATTTTGGGATGCTTAGAAACCGAAGCCCTCATCAGCGTTCAACTCTTCCCGCAAAGGTACATATTGTTGGTATTCTTACAATGCTATGATTATTTATCAGAGATGCTTGTATACCTCCTACCCTCACTTGCTTCTTTCATCATCCCACACATGTTTTATGAGGTACGGTAGTGTGTGGCTTAGACTTTGATTGCTTGGACAGGCAAAGCACAACCATCACAATGGTGGGATCTCCTTAAAACTCTCACAATTTTATTCCCAGAGGCCCTAGCTCTTGTTGTTAGAGGATTAAGGACTTAAAGTTTGTGTGCTTAGAAGAAGTCGACATGTTAGGGAGCCTTTCATGGACTTTCCCATATGAATCCGAGCAATTTCCCCTTGAATCCTTAGCTCGAAAATCTTACGAAAGTCAAGGTTGCACTAATCAAACTATTTGTTAAGGCAGTTTCATTTGGATATACATTTTAAGTCGTTCGACCGAGTGGGAGAAGACCTCACTTTGGTCTTCATCCTCTGAGTCGTAAAGAGTTCTCCTCACGTGAAACCCTCCCCTTTATGTCGGGCAAACGGATGTGGGCATCATGTTACCTCGTGCAATATGATGTTGGTACAACTCTCCATCAAATTCAACGCTATATTCCATGCAAGGTTGGTTGGATGAGATCAACGTGACATCAAATGCATTTGAATTACATTGCTTGCATGCTCATTCATAGTGTATTGCATATTGTATCTTGATTGTGTGATCACTTTTGGTTCGATTGCCATCTCGGCTCCATCGACCAATTGCTTTTGGCTCAATCGCCGTCTTGGCTAGATCCCCCTATCTTTGGGTTTGATCAGCTACCGTAGCTCGATCACCCTTTCCTTTGGGTTCGATTGGCCGCCCCAGACCTATCACCTTATTCTTTGGGTTCGATCGGCTGTCCCGGTCCAATCACCCATTCACGGGTTCGATTGTACGTCTCGGTTCGATCTACTGCTCACTCCGGTTTGATCGGCCACCTTGATACCATCGAACAATCACTTTGGGTCTGATCGACAGCTCCGGTCTAATCACCCAATGACTTCAGCTCGACCGTTCGACACAACCAGATCGAACGATCACCGCGGTCCGGTTGGCCATCTTTGGCAAACTTCACTTGACCATTGCATGCTTGTATGCTTTGTTTTGCATAACTTTACTTCTTGTAATTTCTTGTATGCAATTGGGCATTTTTATATCATGTTGATTGTGGTGTTTTCTTGTTGCATGCCCTTAATGTGTATGAAAATCATTTTGGCATTGTGCTTATGTCATATTTCATTGCATGTGATTTAATGTTTGTCTTGTACGCTAATTAGCATTTGGCATGTTTGGGTGTCTCTTTGAGCACTCTTACATGTGGTGTCTCTTTGAGCACCCGCACTTGCAAGTATTTTTCCCACACACATCCCCATATACACATGAATTAAAGCTTGCATACTTCGTGAGGGGATGATCCTCATACATGAAAATCCTTTTCACATTTCTCTTCCATGAGAGCTGAGCTACTCATTCCCTTTGTAACCATCTAGGAATGTCACAGGTATCTCATATTGTTCATAGTGCACGTCATGCTCTTTAGCCACTAAAGTTATGCACGCCACAATGTGTATCCTCCCGGGCATGTGATTCTCACTTGTACGAATCACACTGCCCATTATGTTTGGCACTTAGCATCTTTTGTATCCTTACTTATTTATCTTGGGTGCATGTCACAGTGATTACATGATTGCATGTGCTCATTTGGGTGCCTCTTGGGTATAAAGTAATTCCTTTATAAGTATCATATGATCGATGTAAACCCACTTGTATCATTTGTCTGCTCGTTGCATGAAATCTGACTTTTCCTAGAGATGGTATAATTCCTCTTAATAGATAGCATGCATCTGTTATATTCACTTTGTGTGTGTCATTTGCATGTGACATCCTTGCATTCTTATGCATTATGTGTGATTCGCCTCTTTGGCGGCCGTTGTGATTGTTCGTGTTTCGATAGATCACAATGTGTTGGGTCTTTCACATGATAGTATGCTTGCACATTTGTCTTGATGACATATCCTACTCACTAGGATGAGCGACCCATTTGTTGACCATAATACCTAAACCAGCATTGCTCGCGAGGATAGCTCAGTGAGCAATGCAAGTTTTTGTATTACAACCAACTTGTGTATGACTGTACTAAGGCTCCAAGGGCTCTAAAGTACATCACTAACATGTTATGCACCCAATTTTAATGATCCTCTATTAAAAGTATATAAATTGATATTTTTTTTATTAAGTATTATCAGCCCTATTTTTAAAACTATATAAGTTAGGCCGTATGTGAGACCACTTATTTAAAGTGTTACTCCTTTAGTGAAGTACTTTTGATCCCTTTGATCTTTAGGACGTGGTCGGTTTGGCAACCCGTTCAAAGTCATACGCCGTGACTTTACTCCTACATTGTGCACACACTTATATGTTGTGATAGGACACTGCGGTAGATGATGTGCTAGACTAGGATTATGATACTAGGTAGTCTTTTTGATGGTTTGACTATAATTCTCTTTTGGTTTAGTTGCTCTAGTCAGACATCACTTTTGTGCTGCTTTGTGAGTTTACTGGGTGTGAGACTTGTGCACTTGTATGTTAGGAGCAATTTTTTTGTAGGGAGTCATATCCAACAAGCGGGATCTCTAATGATTTAAAGCCAACCATTTGCTTGCAGGTGCTGTTAAGCTCTCCTCACACCTAGCATGGTCTACCACGCTACATGTAGATAGCTTTTTTCTTACATGATTTTCATGCAGGTCGAGTCATTTTTTGACTTTACGATGTACTTTTTAGAGCCCTTAGGAGAGTTCTGTAGCGGTAATAAGATACGAACATGAGTTTCGAGGCGCTTGAGTCGTGGAACCACATGACGGGGAACATGAGCAGATGCTTGTGTCTCATATCTTAATTCCACATTCTCTTTGATGTATAACATTTAGGACTAGGTTTGTATATATGATGCCCGACTTTCTTTTTTGCTTTCTGGAATATGTTGCCGACCTAGCAACACTGGGTCGATTATTTTTTATTTTTTTGGCTTGCTTACTTTCATGCTTCATGCATGTGCTTGCTAGTTTTGCCATTTTTTACCTTGTGGTTTGTCTGAGAATCCAATATTATAATTTAGGCTTTTAAGCTTTTTACTGAAATTCTAATAAGAGAACAAGATAAATTCAAAACTTAGGATTAAAATATTCAATTATTTAAAACCTGCATTTTACTTTTCTGCATGACTTTCAAGCCGGTTTTAAAATGGGTTGCATGCATTGCTATTATCCAAGTCATATTTAATATGAGCTCTACACTTAGGATTGTGGTAAATAACTGCAACATATTTGCATGTCCTGAGGAGAATCCCTTAAGTTTCTTCAACCTAACTTGCACAACATAGATTTATACTTATATGATTGTCTAGTGCAATTAGGGTTTTAGAGACTTTCCCGACCAAGACGAGGATTAAGTCTTTTGTTGAAAGTATTTTCAGTTTTGTAGTTGAACCTTTTTTTTCTCTTCCTTTCGATGACATCTTCACCATTTATTTGGCGAGTATAAGTTCCATTTATGTGAGCTCTACCTTTATAGGTCATAGGACTTAAAGTTTATTTCTTTTAACCTTAAGACTACTGAGGACTCCTTGGATGACAAAATTAGCAGATTGCTAACAATGAGTTTCTGATTATGTTGGGTCGACTACTTTCATGACTAGGTTGACTTCTTGTCCTAATAGCTTTGAATGACAAATCAGTGGTATCCTAACTAAACTATCGTTACTTGATTAGGATTACTCTAACTCTCTTTTATTGAGACCTTTTGAGTCCTGTCATCCTTTTGACACTTCATTGATGTCTTATCGTAGGCCCCAATTGCAAAAAACCTACTGCCTATTTGTTATACAATGATTCATCCTTTGCCCTTATGACCCGTTTTGGCCCTGAAAGCATCGTGTGAACTCTATGAGCCGACTTGATTATTTCGTAGGCCTCATATGCCGATGAACCACTACCCATTTTGGATGTGGATGATTCACTCTCTGCCCTATGACTCAGCGAGAGCTTTGAAAGTATCGGGTTATTCCTCTGAAATAACTATACTTTTGGTACTCTATTTACTAATCCTGATAATGTAAGGAAAACACCTTTTATCGAGAGTATTTTTGGGAATCTTCCAAGATATAATAAACCAAAGGGATATGTTTGAGTGTTATTAACCCCAAAACAAAAAATGTTCTTTTTGGTTCTCTGGTTTTGGGTGGCTTATATATGAATTTTCTTCATGGATATCATGTTTCGAGATATTTTAATCCGATCTTATTTGGACGTATACTCTCAACCTATCGCACAAGGATTACCGTATATAAGTCGTCCATGTTTCTTCTTAAAATTTATTTGTCTATTTTCATCGTATATCCCGTCTTTTTCAGTTCCTCTCCTCTTCGAACCATTTCTATGATCTGAGTGGGAGATTTATTTGGAAAGGGGAATCGTACTATGATAACCTACAAAATAGACAAGCTAGCGACTCTGAGTTCCTTTAAAAACAACAAAAAATATATTTACCACCAATTGCTCCGATATAATCTTATTTAAGAAATTTGCTAGACCATTATATTTATTGTTGTAAAATAGTAATGTCAAAACAAATAGAAATATTGTTACGTCAAAGTACAACATGTATCTTGCATTGACAAGGATTTCCCTCGATGTTTCTGCAAAAGTAGGATTTGTGGGCATCATAATATTGGTTGAGAGTTTTATCAAAGAGTAGATCATAATATTGAAGTACTTGCTAAACATTGTTAGCTTTTTTTTTTTTTTGGTTTTGAAAAAAATTTTGGTTTAATATATGTATAATTTTGATTTTAAAAAAGAGAATTTTTTTAATTTTGAAAAATGAGATCGAATAGCTCTTATATATTCAATTGTTTAAATAATCGAACACATCATTATAAGTAATATATCATCTCGAAAGATGAGAATATCACTTAATAATGAACTCAATATTCAAACTAAGAAATTTAGGATATTTGTGTTGTCAGCAAAAACACTAACATATTTTTTTCCTTTCTAATACAAAGATTAAATAGGGTTTAGATTATCTGGGCTGCTAATTCTCTATAGACACAAGCCCAAATAGTTAATTACATCTTAAGTGACATAAATCACTTAAGAAAACTCTCAATTAATGTTGGGGTTTTGTCATCAAGAATTCAAAATTTAGTTTTCATGATTGATTATAAGAAAATCAACTGAAAAAACATCAATGTGAAACAATTATTTCATATCGAAAGAGACGAAAAATAGGAGATGTCGAAGATATCTAGAAAGCTCAATGATATCTCAAACTAACATATGGTTTGACTTTACATTTTTGAAAGAGAAGTCATATAATGTTTCAATCCTTCAATTTATTTAAAAATTTAGGACTTACATTAGCATGACATATAATCATGCAAACAACTTAAGAAAATAGTTGGGTTTACCTTTTACTAAACAACAACCTTAAGATTGTAAAAAGAGTTATGACTTTTATCGCACGACATACAATCATGTAAAAGCCTAAAAGTAATATGAGGATTTACATCGTGCTAGACAAACAACCTTGAAATCTCAAATGTTTATGTTGATTAAATCTATGGAAAGAAAGAGAAAAACCATGCATTGGGAGGCTTGCCCTAGGTTCTTGTTATAGGTTGGTTGTTGTGAAATGATTTTTTGAGTTAATGTTTATTATTGAAGTGATTAAAAGAGAATTTTATTTTACATTAAGTAACGCTTGTCAAGATCCCATGATTCTGTTGTCCCGACATTGCTGTTAGTTTTGAATTTTCTTAGTATAAATAAACTATTAAATTTATTTAGACCAGAGGACTCTTGTTAGCAACCATGGGTTACCTCATCTGTGAAATCCTCGTAAATTCAAATGGTGAATTATTATGATTGTGTTATTTTTTTTCTATCTTATATGAATGATTTAAATTGACTTACTAAAATTTCAAATATAATTATTTTGAATGAATTTCGTTATGAGGTTTTAAGAATTAAAACAATTTTTTGTCGAACGAATGTGTTGGTCACATGTTATAGGGTTTCAATCTAAACATATGTCCTATGTCCTCGATTCCGGGGTTTTATTTTCATATGTTAGGAAATGCAATAAATAAAAGAAGAATAGCAGTATCATGTGTATAAATAAAACATATATAATAAAGTACAGTAAATGAGAAATTAGTAAAACGTACTTGTCGCCTCTAATGTTATTTCAAGTAATTGGTTTTTTTAAAATAATCATAATATATAACTTCATAACAATCAATTTATGCATCAACTTTAAAATATATGTCTATAAAAATTATTGTGCAAGGTTGCTTATAATTAGTTAGGAAAACTTCCTTGGTTACACGCTTAAATCGAAAAGAATTCTCAAGTAAGGGTCGCCATGAAGTGTGCCATCCAGGAGGAGAGAAACAAACTTCATAAGCAACCTTATATGAAACAATAATAAAAGGATTTGTCTACAAAACTCAATCCTTATGTGTTCATATATCTCACACCTAAACTTCAGTTTCTTACATATATGTCATCTTACCTATGCATGAAGAGTTGTATTTTATTTATTTATTTATTTTTAAATTAATATAGTGGTATTATTATTTTTATTGTTTTTATGTGATATAAAAGATTTGGGTGGTAGAAGTATAAAAATCAACTTTAAGTGTTAGAAATTTAAATGTATATGAATTGGGTGGTATGTATGTAAATGCTTCTGCAGATATGGTTTATTAAACAACAATACTATGTAAGTTCCTCTCTTTTCCCTGTATCTTTCTTGCACATTACAAATGACAATCACTTCTATAACCAACATCGAACTTTTAGCAAACATAAAACACCATTCCACTCAATATGAAAAATTATTGTAAGATCTATATACATGCCACACAATTCTTACATATCCATGTACCTAAAACCAAAATATAAAGATCGCGGGTTATTTCTGGGTTATTTCAGAATTATTGAAAATAACCCAGAAATAACCTGAAAATAACTCAGGAATAACCTGCACCGCACGTAGAGCTACGTCAGGTGTCCGGACAAAAATTACGCCCCTTTGTGTCACAAACCTGTGCTGAAAAGTTGCATTTCACTTTTGAAAAGATAGTGATGCTTGCATCTTTGCTGTGATTTCATGAATTTAAACAGGAAACAAGTAAATATGAATGTTTAGTTGTAGATATGTAAATGCATAAGACTTGTGTAGCAAGTGTGTAAATGCCCCAATATTAAAGTAGTGAAATGAAAAATAAAGCCATCAATATCAAGTTTAGTAGGAATGTGCAAGCTGATTATCTTTAGAAAGATTTACATACACCTCACTCAATTTCTATGAATTTACATGTCTAACACCTAAAATTCAAATTTTACATATAAATACCACCTTGCCTTTAAATGGAAAAGCTGTATTTAAAATTAAAGAAAATGGTGATTGTGCTATTTTTCTATGTGATGTTAAAGATTTAAGTGCTATGTGCATAAAAGCTCAAGCGTGAGACATGAATACATAAGAATTGTGTGCAATGTATAGAATAAACTCTTTTTACCTTCTCATTTGAAATCCTAACTCAACCACTGAATAGGATGAAATGATATTTCTCATCTAGAAATATAGTATGTGAGAAAAACATAACACAAGCATCTCATAGTCATTCTTTTGTCAAAATATAGCTGCCTTCTTGGCGTGAAAAACTTAATATAGAATGTTGTTTTGCCATTCATCAGCATTACCCAATAAAAGCATATCAACTGACAAATTTTCATGTAAAAATAAAAATTAAATGACAGTGGCAACGATCTATGGTTCCAGATGAAGTGAAACTATGATTTATTCATGTTCTAATGAACTTATCCTTCTTTCCACGGCGGTCATTTCAATCTTTAAAAAGAATCAATGCCAAGTGCTGAGCTGATACAGGATCATCGACAGTGTCATCCTCCGAACAAGATAACTATTCCAGATTTGTTTATGGAAAATGTTTAGACTTCTATTTCACCTTCATTCTTATCCCAATGGCGTTGAGCATGTTTGTGTCTTCTGATGTTCCTCATCACCGCATCTTCAAAACGTAGATTCTTAAATCTGGCCTCACATTGTGATAACAAGTAAAGAAAAACTGCAATGCTTGTTACAGAAAGGCCACTAATCTCTACCAGGAAACTCACAATTCCAAATGGAAGTTCTTTGTCAACCTCCACGGCATGTAACAATCGGAGTAACCAAGCAAGAATACCGAGCAGCCAAGCAAGAATATAGAGCAACCAAGCAAGAATACCAATCAGTCGAGCCAACACGACTCACCTAGGAGAAACATATTTATCGAAGACAAATAGAAGTAGAGATTATGGTGAACAAAACGACAAAACCTAAGCTCTCACGGTAGAAAGCTTTATTTATTATTATTTACTATTTAAAAGCTTCGATTTGCACATTACTAGCTCTTACGCAAGATCATAGCAATATGGGTGTCCTCCCAAGGTAAAGTCAATGTTCTGAACGTGCTCGTGGGGTTCGTTTCGTCATTTGGGGTCGTCTGGACAAATTCATCAACAATCGAGCCAATTTGAGTTAGTTTTGCGTGCAACCATGCGAACAATATTTGTCGGTCCGATCAGAGTCGTCCAACAAGCCACATGCCTACTGGTTTTCACCTGGGCAAGAGCCGAAGTTTAGCAGAATGATCCCAGTAGCATGCCTCTTAAAACACGTTGAATGGTTTCCCTAAGGCTTCTCTAATCCTTATAGAAACTCAACTCGAGTTTCAATATGTTGGTTCTAATTGACTCAACTAAATGTTGAAGATTTGAAACCACACATATGGGACTACAAGTAGTCAAGAGGAGATTTGGATTTTCTAAGTGGTGTTGATCCCAATACTAGTTTTCTAAAAGAGTCAGCAGGAAAGTCTTATGGCTAGATCATAGGTTCTAGAGAAAGAAAGAGAACTCATAAAAATGAGGTCAACAACCGTTACTGTGGAGTGTTTGAATTGCTCGGAAGTAGCACGAATGGACTCAATGTGTGATATAATATATAATGTGATAGCTAGAAAATCTTTAGATACGAATCACGATGACCCATGCAAGCCATAATTAGTCTACAATTCATCCAACAAATAATAAAAAATATTCGTGACATCTGAAACATGTTGTGAAATTTGCTATGATGACTTTTGAGTAGCTTGCCAACCGACTTGTGACCCACAGATGACGAGGGCACATAAGTTGTCTTACACAAACGTCTTTTATTATACTCAGTAATGAGCAACTATCTCTAAAATTTGTTATCATAATTGTTGTTTGTTGAACTATCTCTAAAATTTCCTTTTTATCTGTTAGATCCATCTGGCAATTCTATGCATTTTAGAATATATAAATAGATCAAGTGATACTGTAAGTGAAAAAAAATTTGAAAATATGCATAATGAAATAGTGCAACTAGTGCAAAACGCATACTAAAATGTCAAATAAACTTGATACAACACAAAGTTCAGCATGAAAGTGTAAATGATTACAAATCAAAATCCCAAATGGTTATATCAGAGAAGGAATCCTCTATTCAGGCACTAGGGTGAAAAAGTCTCCCAGTTATTTTGATCTTATAGAAGTTTTATAGCAAATAAATAAAGGGGTGTGTCATAAAATATCTCCATAATGTCCAACAACTTCACAACATCTGTTATTGTCGGGTATCTCTGTAGAGTTGTGCAAGCACCAGATGTGGCATCGGTGCAGGTAGTAACGAGTTGTGGCCAAACGAAATGCATCACAGTCGTACCCCTCAAATCCTTCAATGCAAAACCCAAGCCGACAAACCTATGAATTTGAAGAGCATGGCACGAAATCACCACCCTAACAAAAATAGCAAAAATAAACCATCATTACATAATTCATTTGTAAATACATATCGAACATTTCCCCAAGATATGCTAAAAAATGTCACAACATTAATTTCATTCTACCTCCTTTTCTTGAAAATATTTTTCCTTTTCTTGAAAATGTTTTTTATAAAGACAAGTATGTGTGAGCCAATACAAATTGAAAGTTTAGATGTTAGATTCGTTAGTAATTTCATTTCACATTCTCTTCTTCAATGTGAAAATATTTTTTATGGAGACAATTATGTGCACTGATGGTTTTTTTTAAATATATCCATCAAATTTGGGGCAAAAATAAGATATTCAAATTAGGACTGATCAATTGCCAAAACAATGCCCCATATACACTCTCATAGCTCAATGAGATCAATTAATCGAAGAAGCCTCTATCCAAGATCACCGATTTTATCATTCAAGTTTTAAGATCAAGTTGTATCTATGGCAATCAGTCGTATATGTAATCTAAGGTCATGTCGTATCTGTGACAAGTATTAGTTGTCAATTAGAGAATTGACAGTTGATGACCTGTTGAGCCCTTTGATATTTATTTTCCATCATTGCTCTACATAACATTTCAATTACAAAATGCAATCACATGCTCAAAATTTCCAATTTGGATCAGCTCAAAATAATTTTAGATGGATAAATTTTAAAAATAACCCTCACTGTCCATAAAAATCTTTTCCAAGTTGAAAAAGAGGATGTGAAAAAAAATTACCGACTGATCTAACATCTAAACTTTAATGTTGCATTAACTCACAACTTGGGTTGTAAGTGAGTCAAGCCGATTTGTGAGCTGGTTTGAGCTTGACTTGATAAGCGTCTCATGAACTGAGCTCGATGAGCTGACAAGCCAAGCTCAGGCTAGCCCCGCCTCGACTAGTGGGTCGTGAACTAGCCCAATTAAAAAATTATTTATTTAAAATATGCTCAATATATATTAAATTTTAAAACTTTATCATAAAGGTATTAAAATTATTCAAATTTTTTTTTATTAGATGATTTCTTATTATTTATCTCTTAATTATTCATTCTATTTGTCATCTTATTATAAAGCTAGCATAAATTAATATAATTTTCTCTCTTTTATAATAAAAAAGCCGGCTCATGAGCTAGCTTGAACTCATAGACTTAATCTCGAGCTGAATCTTGAACTCGATAAAATTAATCAAGATCAAGCTCATGTCGAGAGTGGCTTGAGATCGACTTGCCTCGTTTACATCCCTACTCATTCTAATTTTTTATAGATATATTTTTAAAACAACCAACACTACACATAGCTATCTCCATAAAAAGTATTTTTAGATTGGAGATGATGAGGCCAAATGAAATTACTTGGTGATTTAACATCTAAAATTTCATGTTTGCATTTGCTTAGAACAAATTCTAATGGATATTTTTTGAAAATAATCATCCTCTATAGAAACAAATTTTTTAGATTGAAGAGGAGGAGGCGAATTGAAATTATTGACTGATCTAACAACCAAACATTCATATTTGCATTGGCTCACGGTAATTTCTGATGGTTGTCTTTTAAAAAACAACCAACAGTGCACACAATTGTCTCTATATAAAGTGTTTTTAGACTGAAGAGAAGGAGGCGAAATGAAATTACTTCTAATCTAACATCTAAGCTTTCATATTTGCATTTGTCCAAAACAAATTCTAATATATATATTTTTAAAAATAGCCATCAATGCCCATAAATGTCTCCATAAAAATATTTTTTTTCAAATTGAATAAGAGCATGTGAAATGAAATTACTGAGTGATCTAACATAAAAACTTTCGTATTTGCATTGAATCACAACAATTTCTGATGAATATTTTTAAGAACAACTCACAACTCACATAACTTTCTTCTTAAAAATACTTTCAGATTTAAGAGAAGGTGAAATGAAAATACCGACTAATCTAACATCTAAACTTTTAAATTTGCATTTACCCAAAACATATTCTGACAGATGTATTTTAAAAACAATTCTCAATGCACATAATTGTCTTCATAAAAAAACTTTTCTCAGATTGTAGAAGATGAAAGTTAAATGAAAATACTAACTCATCTAACATCTAAAATTTCAAATTTGCATTAGTTCAAATTAATTTAAGATGAATATGTTCTAAAAACAACCCACATTGTGTATAATTGTCTCTATAAAAATCATTTTTTGTATTGAAGAAGAGGATGTGAAATGAAATTACTAATTGACGTAACATCTATAGTTTTACAAGTACATTGGCTCGCTAAAATTTCTGATAGATATTTTTTAAAAACAACCAATAATGCACATTACTGCCTCCATAAAAAGCATTTCAGATTGAAGAGGAGGAGGTGAAATGAAATTACCGACTGCTCTAACACCTAAACTTTCAGACTCGCATCGCCTCACAACAAATTCAGATGGATATATTTTAAAAACAACACACAATGCAGATTTTTTTTTTCAGATTCAAGAAGAGGTAAATAAAACAACCAATGCATGGGTGGAATGTTACCACCAAAACAACAAAACAAATAAAGCACCAAAACAACGGAAAGGGACATACCACCTCAATCACCAAAGCATCAAACCATCAACATGTAAACTGAGAAGAAGATAGGGAAGAGAAGGTCCAATGCAAACCATCAAACTTCAACAACAGATAATAGAAAGATATGATATACATATAGAGAGAGACAACGACACGTGATGGCAACGAGAATGAATGGAGAGGAGAAGGAGAATCGGGAGTTACCCTATAACCACAACAACAAAAGAATGGATGGGAGAAGCCGAAGCGAAATGAGGTGTATTTGAGGGGACATATGAGAGAAATAGAGAAAATACAAAGGGGTGGCATTGACATTATAAACACATACATAAATCAAACCGAGGAATGCGTCCAGCTTCCGCCGTTCCACAAACGAACAGCTCCAAAAACAGCAAAAACAACACCCCCAAACGACCCCTAACAGTATTTTGAAAATGATAAGCAGCGAAAATGGCGCCCCAAACCCACCCTAAGTTGCAAATGAATGAACCATATTCCATTTGAACTAAAATTTTCATTTTCACACAAAATTTTTTATTTTCGCCTACTTCTTGTTCGTTAATGTTTTGTATTTGATTTGATTTAATTTAGTTTAGTTTTAGTTAGTTCAAATTAATTCTCTTCTGGATGTTTTATTGATTCATTTGATTAATTACAGAAAAAAATATAATTTTTTTAAAATTATACATATAACCTTTATTTTAATAGCTATTTAAAATGAAAATATTCAAAGGATCGATAAACTAGTTTAATGGCCAAAGTTGCCAACTTCTAGTATGTCTAAAATTCAAAACATGGTCTATAGTTACTTCACTCTTAATAATTTAATCCAATTGAAAGTTACATTGATTTACTTTAATTCAAAGATGTTAAGCTATGCTCTTGATAAGTTTTGAACTATTATTTCTGAGTGCATGATATGTGGCCACTGGGACTTAGATTAAGGCATTTTTAATATTATTGGATTAATATATTTATTTATCTATGATATGTGTCCACTAAAAATTTTAGGTTAATAAATGTGACTAGATTAAGCTCAAATTTTTATTTAAATTTGATTATTTCATATTTGTCTTGATGTAAAATTATTACGACAATATTCAATTTCAAATTTTGACGACTGATATAGCTAGTTAGACTTGATTTCAGCCGCTAAAATAAGAAAAAATATTACATCAGGGTTCCGCACGTAGAGTTACTTGTGGAGTCCAATGAAATCACGCCACACGTGAAGGTGAGAGAAAAAAATCGGCTCGGTAAGGGGAATATTGCGCTCGTGTTATTCAGGTGTTATTGCATGTTATTCATGTGTTATTGTGTTCTGGGAATATTCGTGGTGTTATAATAACACAATAACACATCAATAACACTTGAATAACACACAATAACACATGAATAACAAGGGAGGAATATTCGTCTGTGTTATCAGATCGATTTTTTTTTCTCACCTTCACGTGTGGCGTGATTTCATTAGACTCCGCACGTATCTCTATGTGCGGAGTCCTAATATAATATTTTTTTCCTAAAATAGCCGGCCTGGCAATATGATCATTTTAAAATATCATCCATGTGTTGCTCGCTTTATATCTTATAACAAATGAAATAGAACTATTATAATTTTCTTAGAATATTTTCTATACCGTTGTCCTGTTGAGAATATAGTTTATAGGATTGCTTATGAAATTTTTTGCCTGCGATATGATCCAGCTTGAATTTGACTTAGTTGAAAAAATAAATGCAATATAAAATACATACAGTATTAAAATAACTTATTATATTTGAAATATTTTAGATTTTTTTTATTATGCATAAAATAAATGTACGACTTTATATTTACTTGTTTGATTTGAAATAAATAAATAAATTTAATAGAAAATAAAATCGTTAAGGTCAGCGATGAGGACAATTGGAGGCGGCGGCAGTGGCAGGCAGCTAACAATGCTAGCT